>JAPYZE010000170.1:0-56508 GCA_030522805.1 Leptomastidea abnormis | reverse complement strand
TTTTTTTTTTTTTTTTTTTTTTTTTGCACTTTTTGGAACTACTACTTTAAGCCCTTTTTAGATGTGCCTTGAAGCTCTCTTAATTGGTCGTGTAATGTTAATGAGACTGGAACGTTGTTGGAAGTACTACCTTACTACTACTACTACCTTGCATTGCTTTTAACGAAAAATTTTTACTGATTAAAGCTTGATAATTAGTGTTTTACTATTCATCGATATAGTGGCCTATATTCACTATCTTTCTCTCCTGTGAGAAAGAAGCTTGATGTTTAAATATTAAAAGAAGAATTATACTGCGAGTAATCCGTTAGCTGATAATCCTCATTTACTTTTATTTCTATAAATTATTTATCGAGCATTGTTATGTTTATATTGCTCTTATTTTTATTCAGATAAAATGTACATGATAAATAACTTTTTCTTCTTATTTTTTTTTTGTATCAATGGTAAATTATCAATTTTTAGTATAAATTATTTTGAACCAAAAGAAATTTTCTTTATATCACCATGAAAGATCATTTATATCAACAGTATTATTCCAATTCTCTCACAATATATTCTAATTTTCAAAAGTATTATTTTTTCAAATTTAATTATACCTGAATTTCTCCAACAAAACTTCAAAACAGCGTTGCAAGCTCGTAAATGTTTTTCCTTGTTTGCATAAGTATACATAATTTCTAGTCTCTGCCTCTATATGTGAGAATGAATGAAAGAGAGAGAGAGAGAGAGAGAAAACGTATGTAAATAGCCGTTGTAATGTTACGGGGGGGGGGGGGTTTGAACGTATTTAAAAATGCGCATTCATTCGTCTCTTTCACGAAGAAGAAGAAGTCTTACATTATAAGCGAGCTCTGCTTCTAGCAAAGTGCTTGCTAAACTGCGCTAACGGCGTACTACTGCATAAAAAGAAGAAGAAAAAAAAGTTTAGGAACTCTTTTTTTTTTTCTCTCTCTCTCTCTCTCTCTCTCTCTCTGGTACTACTACTACTAGTGTAGTGGCGTAGTCTATTGTTTGAGATTTTCTTGTACTTAAGTGTCTTAAATAAGCGATAGTATAATGTTTTAAAATTTAATGTTGAATTTTTTTATTTTTTATTTTTGGTTTAATTATTAATTTTATCGTGTATGTAAAAAATATAATTTATTGTATATTAATTGTTTTTTACTTTTTAAGAGGATAAATTAATATTTGTTATAAGTTTTAATATATAGTGATATTCAAATATAATCCAAGTGCAGAGATTTATATACGTACATTAAATTTAAATAAATAATTTTATCACACAATACGAGATTATTTATAAAACAAAAATAAACAATATAAAGCTGTTGTTAATATATAACAATGTAAATTTGTAAAACAATATTATACAAATAATTTTATTAACGCAGTACAATAATTATTTTACCAAAAAAAAAAAAAAGTACAAAATATTTTGATTGATTATTACATTTACTGTAAGTCAATATAATAATATTTCAATAATTAGTCAATCACTACATTTATTTTATTTAAATCAAAATTCTCAAGTCTATTATCTTAAAAACAAAAAAAAACTCACAAATTTTAACAAAATTCAACAAACAAAATACCAAAATACATCACAATACCCTTAAATAAAACTCCACCAACGAATAATCCTACAAATCTTCACCCATAAAAACAACCATACACCTATATAAAACACAATATATAAATACTAGTTCGTATTTTTGACTCACATAACATCAACACACAACATATATATCCAACAACAACAACAACATCACATAGCAGTATAGGTCGATGGTTTAGCAAAGCATATGATTGACGCCGTCATTAGTCTCTTTACCCCTCCCCTCCTCCCCCCTCATACCATCATCATTATTGTAGCTTATACTGCAACAACTCCTCGCACCTATAACCATAGCACACACACATACACGAAACGTCGAATCCAGACAGAGAACAGGGGTTGGCCGGCCGGCGCGTGACACATGCGCGCGCTCTACTGCACGCAGGTTCTCTCCTCCTCCTCCTTTATAGCTATAGCTAGTACTGCTTCGTATACACGCATGTACATACATATACATATATAACACTGTACATGGGCAACCTGACTGACCTCTCCCTCTCTCTTTCTCTATCTCTCTTACCCCTACATCCGATATGATTAATCGTTTCTGCTCTGTGCGTCTTCGCGCTCTCATGCAGGAGGGTCGTGAGAGAGAGGTATACACATACATATATATATACATACACCTTCATCTCCAGCTGCCTCTTACTCTCCCTCCACTCCTATATTCCTCACACCTCCTCTATTTCAGTGTTAGCTTCACATTGTTTCGAGAGCAGCCAAGTCAGGTTTCACTGTCTGACGCAAATGTTCGTTTGCGGTTTTGAGAGGGGGGGGGGTAAGAGATAGATAGATAGAGAAATGGTAATTTGCAATCCTCCCTCCCCCCCCCCTCTCTATTTCGTTGTATCTGAACTGATGTTAACGTATCTTCTGTATATTGCAGATATACCAATATGTTTATGTCGATGAGAAAATGTAGAGTATAGCATACCTATATATATAATCTTGTTTAAATTTTCGTAGACTTATTTCAAAATTAATTGTATAATAAAACAAGGCAAAGAGTTTTAAAATAAAATTTTAATTTTTAAATTTAAATCATTTCTATGTAATAAATAGAATTATTAAATTTAACGTATAGTCAAAGATTACGTGTAAAAGCAAGTGTTGTGACATTTCAAACGTTACGTTAAAGCTATGCAACAACAACAAGAACAACAACAACTATATACTATGCTTCATGCAACATTCGTCCATGCAATTATAACTAACGTTAAAACATTCTCAAAATTTACCCCCCTCCCCTTTCTCTTTCCTCTTTTGGTAGTATATATAATATTGTATGTGTATGTGTAGGTGTGAGTATGTCCGCTCTAGTGAATTCAATTAGAAGTCCTTCTCTCTAACACCTACATCTATTCTTCTTCTTCTTCTTCTTCTCTCACATATACAATTTTAGATGCTAAAGCGTTTGCATAACACGAAACAATTTCCAAGACGAGCTGCTACTGCTGCTGTTGCTGTTGCTACTACTATGCTTGCATTCGCGCAAATTCTGCATTCTCAAATTAACAGCCGGCGAGAATATATATATATATATGTACCAAGTTTGCTTATATTCTCTCTCTCTCTCATCTTTCTCTGACCTAACCCATAAATCGCTCTTTCTCCTATTCTCTATCTTTCTCTATATATTTCATAAAGGTTCTATCTCAAGCTGCCTGCGATATTAATTAAATTTGTAGAGAGAAAAGTGTTGGCTGGTACACATCAAGCTTGTTTAGACTATTCGATAATGATGATGATACGTGGTGTTATTATATATATATATATATATATATATATGTTGAGTTAAAAGGAAAAAAGAATATAGTTAAGTGTTTTAAAGAAAACGAGTAGTACGAGTCAATGTTGGGTCAGACGTAAGAGTTGTTTTTTTAGTAATGATTGATTTTGTTATCAATTATAATTGGAAAGTTTTTATTTTGATAAGTGAAGATTAGAATATAAGGAATATTGTATGGTTTAGAGTTTAATTTTAAGTTTTAAGAGAGAGAGAGAGGGAAAGTTTATCTTGATAATGTTTACTGAGGTTAATTTTAGATCGGATTATTAAAATTTTTTTTGTGCTTGATGATTGGTAATAATGATTAGCTGATGGATTGTCCGTTAATGGTATTTGATTGATTCGTATGATTGACATGCTAATTCCGTATTAGGAAATTATTATGCAAATTTTGAGATAGGGAAATATCTTGTTCTACGTGGATTACCTATATTAGGTTTGTTGATGTAATCATGAATTGTGTGTTTGGACTAATGAGAAAAAAAAATAAGAAAGAAATAATAAAGATTATTGTAATCTTGAAGTCAATTATTTTTTTTTAATTTTTATTAATATGAAAGGGTTTATTCATTCGTAAAGTATAATACTAATTGAAGTATCGTTTTGTTGATAAAATTAATTAAGAAACAACAATATCGTAAAGTAGGTTACTTTTTAGGTCTGCATGAAAAAATATTAAAAGAAAGATTTTGAAAAAAAGAAACCAGACGACATATATTTACGGTCGAAAGTGGTATCTTTTAAAACCGCTCTTTTGTGTTATAGAAGCGAGCATTAAATTTGAAATTTGTTGCATTCATCCCTTTCATTTTTTTTTTTTTACTATACTTAAATTTGTAAAAAAAACATCTCTTGATATTACGTTAAAATTCATGAGCCATGACAGTAAATCCATTTTGCTGGTATTAAAAAAAAATTGTAAATTACAGTTTAAACTTACATTTAAAATAGAGAAATAAAGAAAAAGAAAAAAGAAGAAATCTCACTTGTCCCTTCTACAATTACATGCAAATTACAAGATACTTCATAAAAAATTCATTTTAAACTTATCCAAGTACATCAGATTACAGGCTAACGTATTGAAAATTAACTACATTGTTATCCAAGAGCAGAGCTTCAGTATATTGTTCAGTACTACTACTATACGTAATTTTATGCATGAGAAGCAATTGCATTTCTTCGTTCATTCAACGAGACATCCTGAAAAGCGAAATCGAAAAGTTAAAAAAAAAAAAAAATAGAAATAGAACGATAGAAAGGTCGGTACAGCTAAAAAAAAAAAAAAATGGGGAACAAAAAAATAAAAGGGGGGTGTGCATCGAGTAGAATCACACGCAGTTCGATTAAAATCGAACGACCTTTATCCCATTCTCTTGTCGCAAATCGCAAGCGACAAGAGAAAGCTAGTAAGAGAAGGGGGGAATGGGGATAGAAGGGAAAAGAAAAGGGTGGCTTCTCTATCTCGAGAGTAGCGCGAAAGTCGCATTAGAATGCAAGGAGGCCGCGCATTACGTGAAATCGAGTTCACCATATAGTACCAGAAATACTGCAGGATGAGCAAAATAGTGTAGACGAGAGAGTGAGAGAGAGAGAAGAGTAGAAAAGTCACGCTTGCTTAACGTGAATTCGATGATAACGGGTACCAGTCATGACCTTCGACCACGATATTTGAGTTGGAAGAGAGTAAGATGGTATGTATGTATGTATGTATATATGTGGATGAAGTAAAATCGGAGTTAAGTAGTTGGATGCAAAAGATATGAAGAGGAAAAAGAGATGCTTTTGAATGGCTGTGGAGGGGATATATATGTTAGTGGTATTAGGATGGATTTGGCTAATGCACGCGATGATGCCTGATTTATTATGCATATATACTTTTAAAATGGGTACCATTACCTGAATGCTTTATTTTATTTTTTTTTTTTTTCACTTTTTTTTCAAGAAGTAATCCTTAAAGTAGCGTCGAGAGATGTAGCTAAAATGTTTCTGTCTTAATAAATCTTGCAAATGTTGAAAATGTTGAGAAAAACCAATGACGATGAAAGACGGAAATTGGAATCGGATGAAAAAGCTAAATATATGCTTTCCACATGCTTGCGCACGTACCAAAATCCCATTTTTTATTATTTTTATTTTACTTTTTTATTTCAAAAAAAAATTTTTTTTTTGGAAATTTCTTCCTTTTTGCTTGTCTTCGAATTTCAAGGTGAATAAAACTTTTTCGACGTCGACGAAGTGACGGAAGAAATTCGCGTGGAAGCCTTTAACAAAAATCTTTTTCGTTCACACGCTTATGTATACGTCCTAGTAGGTATCTTGCGAATGCAAGCACGAAGACGAAGCCAAGGTGAAAATCGAATGTTCTCACTGTCAGTTTGAACACTTTTTATCATATATATAGCAAGATCCCTATGATACTTTTTTATTTCGTATCTTGACGTATACATATGCATCGTCTATTATTTTATTGTTCATTTTTTTTCTCACAATAAACCACATAAAAATATTAGATATGATAGTTTTTTACTACAAACTATATACATTCATCAAAAAATTTATGCTACTTTCGCTTTACATTAATTTCAAAATTTAATTAATAATCATAATTTTCTTTTTGTTTTAACAAATAATCCTTCCTACAATATTCAAAAATACGCTGTAACAATTTTTCAATAACCAACCTATTATTCAACCATAATATCTTTGAAAAAGATTAAAAAAAAAAAGAAAAAAGAAAAAAGAAGAGAATTTTTTTCACCGCTATGAAATTCGAATATTATCAACGTAACAGTGCGGCAGGCCACCGAGCTTTTTTTTTCGGCACGCCCTAATTACTTCATTAAAATATTATTTTTCACAAAGTCTCCGCGGAGGACTTCGAGTACAGTAGGGGATGAGAGACCTTTGTAAAAAGCTTCCTCTCTCTCTCTCTCTCTCTCTTTCTCTTTCTCTCTGCATCTCTAGCTCTGCAATTAGTTTCACAAGCGAAGGCTCAGGCTGACTGGCAGACAGGTCGTATACTGGTTATATAGACTGCACTTTAATCGTTGACGGTATTTTCTCTGCCGCGAGAAAAGAGAGAAAAAAAAGGATAAAAAGAGAGTAGCGGACCTCTTGCCTTAATTAAACCGACAAAGGCTGCAAGCGGCCGGAACTATAATACGACGCACTAAAAAAAAAAAAAAAATGGGAAATCAAGCACTCTAGACAATATCTTTGTAAAATAGTTGATGTTATATTTACATTATCCTATTGGTCGAGTGTATGCAAGCTTTTCTTCCGTAGACTTTAACGAGTAAGAGAATGAGGAAAGGTATTGCTTTGAAGGCTTGAGTATAGTTACAAGAACCAGTCAAATGAGATAAGGTGTGTGGCATGCTATACACTATCTTTCTCTTTACTTTAAGTTTCTTGTAGCTTAAGATACACGCGAGTGTGTGTGTGTGTACGGAGTTGATGGATTTTGAGATTTTAAATTTTGAAAGACGAGAAAATTGCGTGATTTTCGAAAGCTTTGTGAGTGAATAGAGAACGATGTAAGATTTTGTGAAAGTTATCAAAAATACAATTATAAAGGTATTATCATAGTTTAGATTATAAAAATATTTTCGAATTAATTTTTAAGAATTATAATAATTCTATGAGTTATTTATAAATTTTTATAAGGAATAAAAGCTCTTAATTTAACTCCATAAATTTACTTTACGAATTTCAAATTTTTACGATAAAAATTTTGTATTTCGGACCATTGAATTTAATCCTATTTACCATTTTTTCCCTTTTCTTGAAAACGAATGCATAAAAATTTACTTGAAAACCATTTCCATCGATTTTCTACGATTCTTTCATATAAACATTCTTTGCACGTATAGCTGTATATACCTATACACGTATATACGTTAAAGAATCAAATGGTGGCCGAATCGTAAAAGACCTTTCATAAAAAGGGTTCACCAAAAAAAAAAAAAAAAAATAATAATAAATAAATAATAATAATAAAAATCTAAAAAAAGAGGATAGAAAAAGAATCATAGAAAGCAAGTTAAGCAGAATACAAAGTCTAGGGTTTTCCTGCTACTAACCACAAACTCATGGTCAAGCTGAACGCCATTAAGAAAAATGTATCCCGGCAAACTATACAACCGCTATACGAGGTAACCTTTGCAAATGCACCAAACCAAACATAATCATCCAGTTATTGCTTCGCTGATTTTTTTTCAGTCTCAGTTAAAATCTTTTTATTTCTCTCTTTTACTTGCATCAGACTTACACAAAATTAATGCATGTATAAAAGCTCAAGATTATAAGCTATTAAAGTATAAAGTAGATAAATTTATTAAAAAATAATATTTTAAATAGTCGTAATAAAAAATAATTCAAGTTTTTATTATTTATTTTAGGTATTTAACAATTTATTAAGTCTCGCTACTTTGAAGACATACTCATTCAATGATCATAATATATGTTCGCGTGATACATTCGAATAAAATACGAAATAAAAAAATAAATACTTTGAAATCAAAAGAAGCATGCAACGATGAATCATTAAATTTTATTTATACAACAAATTATATTTTATCTTATTTAAATTCTACGAAAATGAGCAGGAGACAAATATTTAATCAAAACATTTAAAGTAATTACGAAAGTCAAAGACCAACATGATACTCACTAAGTAAAAGTCGTTTAGGGGCACATGTGTATATTTTTTTTTTATTCCAAGTCTCTTGCTTTTTCACAGCTGTAAAAGTGATTTTATCCTCTTTTTTTGTAAAAAAAAAGAGAACCGAGTACGTAAGTACAATGTTTATTTAAGGGACTTATTTGCTAGGAGTCAGCACAGAAGGTGAGATTGAAAAGAAATTCGCTCTTTGACTTGCTTTGCTTTCTTTCCAATACACACACGTGAACTAACTTTCTCTCCCTCTTGTTGCGAATCGATTTCCATTTACTGTGACGACTATGCCACTTTTTTTTTCAGCTAATACTTTTTTTTTGGTAATGGAGAGGTTTATTTTGAAAAATCGTGACAAAATACTTTGTTACTGATTTTGAATGTTATTTGTAAAATTGAAAAAAAAAGAAATAATTATTAAATTTACATTTTTTTAAAAATAATAAAATTTTAAATATCTTATATAAATAGATAAATTTATTTATTTATTAACTATTAAAATGCAAATAACATCATACAAATAAAAATCAAATGTTACAAAACATAAAGATAACTAAAACCGCTTAGCATTTCTTTTTCTTTTATATGTAAAAAGAAAATACTTGAAGTAGAACAGTAAAGTAAAAATAAAAAAAGAAACCTTACTACTTGCCTCGAAACGATCTATATACTGAAATCTCGTTCACACATATTTTTAACACATATATGTATACATGTACAATTGCAAATGTCACTCCTTTGAAATTGTCGCATGAAAATGTCAACCTGGAATAAAGTAAATATACATGGTAGTAGTGATAAGAGAACGATGAATGAGAAACACGGAATAATAATAAAAAAAAAGAAAAAAAAAATGACTAATGAATTGTTGTTACATTTATTTACAGAATTTTACACCGTCATTTACATAGAATGAACACACTACTTTTCACACAACAATATATTAGTACTCTTGAAAATTGTAGCTTCGACATAACAGCTAATTTAGTTCGACCCACTTAAACCATCACATCAATAGTTGAAGCTAATAATTTTCTTTATTTTTTTTAACCAAAATTCCTTACAAATTCTGTAAACAAACATCCTTTATCATAATTTTTTAGCATCAAAAAAAATTTTGAGAAAATAAAGTCTACAAAAGCCAGCTTTCTTACTCTCTCTCTCTCACTTTCAGTATATAGAGACGAGGTTCACCTTTTGCCAAAGCGGCTTACATTACATGCACGGAAGTTCCGCGTACTTCTGCAAATTTTTCCGAGGCCATATTTACATTTCCCAGCCGCGCACCAGCGCGTGCAGGGCGTATTATACGAGTTAACTTATACATACATAGCTGTAATACTTACTACTACTGCTGCTTCTCTGCTATGTTGCCATTTTACGTTTATCAAGCAAGACATAATGTAGAGAGTGAAAAGTAGTTAGATGGTGTTATTTTTTTTTTTTTTAAGCTGCTTGGTGTTATAAGCGTAATTTTTTAGGGGAGAAAAAGAAAACTAAAAAGAAAAAAAGTAATGAGAAAGCCACAAGGGTATATGTAGTTAGGGTAGGAGGGAAAGATATTACGAGATATAAGACTGTTTACAAAAAAAAATGTGCTTGCAACTCTGAATGAACAAAAAAAAAAGACAAAGAAAAAAAAAGAAATAGTAAAGCTGGTGACTTACATGAGAAAGAGATAGAGCGTAGGTGTAAGTAAGATGAACGAGACGACGAAAAAAAAAAAATCTCGTAGTAGAACTGGGAAAGTAAAAAAGCAGCTCTCTCGACGAAAGGGGGAACGTTTTCATAAAGTTTCGTCCGTCGTCTACGATTTCATGATGCTCCAAGGAATCTAGTATGTGGAATACCGGAGAACCACACAAGTCCGCCGTTAAATTTACCTTAGTCGTCGTCGTCGTCGTTACATGCGACTCTTACTTTTTCTATGAGTCGTTTCTTTTTTTTATTTTTGCTTTTATGAATGTGGAGCTAAGGTTTTCTGCATCATGTGACTTCTAATGTAATTGGAAGGTGAGCTTTTCTTGGATAGATTTGTAAATAAGTGATAAAAGTTTAAAATGTTTAATTCTTTTTTTTCTTGTTCATTTTGAAATTTATTTTTTGTTTTTATCGATTTTCAATTGTTAAATTTAATATAATTATATAATTTGGTGAGAAAAATCGTTATATAAATTTTTTTTTATATAATTTAGTAAAAATTGTAATATCTAATATTAGTACGTTGAATTAGGCTTCAAGTATCAATTATTTAAGTGAAATATTTATAACCCAGTTTGTTATTAGTAAAGTTAAACTCTCCGATAAGTCAAACCAATGTTTAAACGAAAGTCTTATCGAGACGTTAATATTAAATAATCTTGATTTGTTAATTTTCGTAAAACATTCTCTGACGTATAACCATTAAACTAATTAACATGATTTCCTATTCAAACACGTGAAATCATTACTTATCAAATTCAATTTATATACCTGTTT
Source organism: Leptomastidea abnormis (assembly GCA_030522805.1). Classification (NCBI taxonomy): domain Eukaryota; kingdom Metazoa; phylum Arthropoda; class Insecta; order Hymenoptera; family Encyrtidae; genus Leptomastidea; species Leptomastidea abnormis. The sequence goes on along the minus strand of JAPYZE010000170.1, from coordinate 45,948 downwards.
TAGAACAACATGATTCTCTAGATATAAATAATATAATTGTTCAAGCGAAATGCACTTGTAAATTTACCAAAGTTTATTGAGCTTGCTAAATAATTTAATTGACATATCCACTAAAATTACACCTTGCATTATATAACTTTCAAATTGAAATTAACAACGGACATACGTCCAATTAGAGTACATTTATAAACGTGTAACATTTGTGATTTATTTCAAGACATCTGTATCAGCTACTTTTTGACATATTTTAATAATCGTATTTTTATTTTTTTTCGAAAAAGAGAGTGTCAATACGTCGATTTCTTTGATTTCTTTAATTAATTTTAATATTTTTTAAAAATAATTGTTGCCAAAATAATTTTCATAAGAAAATATAAACTTTGTAATTATATATTTTTGATTTTGTAAGTATTTGAAAGATATTTTAACAATATTTAAATAAATATTCTTTTCTGTTCTCTTAAGCCTGATTTTTACATAAAAATTAATGTGACAAATACGAAGTCTAAAAATCTGCTCTTGCCTGCTCTTTTGATATGGTCTTGATCTCTAACAATACGATTATCTTTATCTTTTGTCAGGAGATAAAAAAGAATCTGATAAAATACAGAAAAGTAGGTCAGTAAGCTTAATTTTTTGGTATTCAAATAAAATGTACACTTTTAGAGTGTCTTTGAATAAAATATTAATTCTAAGATCTCAAAAGAAGAATTTAAGTAATTACTAGAATTTTATTTTTAATAATGATACATAATTATTGCAAATATATAATAGGTATAACAAATTTATGCATAATTATAATTTAAATAATTTTTAAGAAATTAACATTCTTAAAAATTTAATTTATTTTAATCTGTAATAAGAAAATTAACTTAAATGCTATTTTAATAAATAAAAAGAATTATAATAATATAATTATATTTTTTAAAATAAATTATGAAATGTTTGATAATATGTATTTATTATTTCGTTTTTATTTTTCAGATTTTTTTTCGAATGGACCAGTAAAAATAATCGTCGTTAAAGTGTCGCCTGTATCAAGTAAGTAAAATAATAATTTTTAATAATTATATTTAGACTTTAATATTATTTATTAATACTATTTTTTGTGTAATGTAAAGTTTTAGAAAGACATGATTATTTTTGAAAGAGCTATAGAGTTTATATTGTGCTGACGTTAATGGCTTTTAATTATTTGTTTTGAAATTTAAAATTATAATAATTTTGTATTCGTATAATAATATAGCCATTAATTTAGTAAAATATTGATAAATCAAAAGAATAACATGATTTTTCAATAGCAATTTAAGTCAAGTCGAATTATTAATCTATGATAATTTTTTACGATTATATATTATTATTATTTGTAGGACAAATCAAAAATTTTTTTTTTTGCTTTTATTTTATTAAATTCTTTAGCAATTAAAATAAAATATTTAATAAATTTTTAATACAAATTTATTGATGATTAAAAGTCTTGTAGATATGAAATCAAATTAATTTAATTTTTGTTAACAATAAAATAATTTTAATTATGTTATATTTGTAGTATATGCTTTCAAATTTAATCAATATACATTTATATACAATATTAAATTTCTCATCAATATTACTTAATTTTTAATAGTATATATTATTTAAAATAATCAATGAAACCTAAATCCAAATTTGTATACAATAATAATTAATTTTATATTTTATACAATCTTATCAATATATCGCTTAAAAATAAATATTAATTCTACCCTTCATTAAAAAAAAATATTTTTTTAATTTAATAAAAAGCATTCGTTACTTCAAAAAGTTAATTATTTGTTCTCGAGTCACCAATTCTCAAAAGAATAAAAATTTTAATAAAAATAACCATCCCAATCCATTCAATATTTAACGATCAAATCTTTCAAAATAGCATACGCAGGATAAAAAGTATAAAGAAAAAAGAAAAGAATAGCCAACATGTATAATCCGTCTAGTCAAGATATAACGTGTAACACATCATACAGGAGGGCCGATGTAATACCAGGGAAAATGTCGAGAGGGGAGGCAGGTGGAAGGGTTTTGCAACGCTCGAGGGCGAGTCTATTCCGTTGGAATACGCGGCATAAATCACGCGAGAGAATGTACGATATATATACATATAGCTGCTTCGTGCTACATACTTTAAATGAAAAACTGCTATGGTGTTCCTACGAAAGTGCGTACGCATACAGACACGTGTGTGACATAGAAAATCTATCGTATTAATAATTATTTATAAAAATGTTTCTTTTTCCTTTTTATATTAATTTTTGAATAACAATTATTTTAATTAATATTATTAATAAAATTACATTTGAGTTAAAGTTTCCAATATCCTGTTCTTAATTTCAAAATATCATTCTGTAATTAAACATACGAATTAATTTATAAATAATTGATCATGAACTTATGTTTAATTTCACTTTCTACAAAAATAATACCAAGTCATATCGGTATAATTAACAGTTAATAATTTTCCTTTTATACAAATATTTCTCTTTTATCAATATCCATGTTCGCAAGGAAACGAGCTTCGAAATCTCATTCGCGTAAAAAATAGATCGAAGAAAATTTGCAAGTTTCAACGTAAACCCATCAAAGTAGCTAAAAAGAAAAGGAAAAAAGAAAAGTATAGGGCTAAAGGGAAACGAGAGAAAAAAAGAGTGAGAAGATCGGAGTAAAGAAAAAAAATATCAGACGTAATTCGAAGTTGTCTGAGAGAGAAAAATACGAGCCGGAAGGAAATCCCGTGTTGTTTGCATAAGTAGAAATAAAGATTTGTGCTTGCAAGCTCTTGCGTTTTCTCTCTCGCGCTCGCGCACGCGACTTAATAACCTTCGCGCTGGAACTTTCTTGAGATATAGAGAAGAGAAAAAGAAAGAAAGAGAGAGAGAGAGAGAGAGAAGCTTCGGAAAAATCCGGGTATAGAGAAAGTGAGAAAGAGTGCATATATATAATACGGTGGAGGTCGAGTTTTTAAAAAAGATTCGATTCGAAAGTTATTTGAAAACTTTATGCAATTTCGCGTCTCTCGAATGGAGGTAAGAAACAGATCAGAGAAAGAAGTTGGTGCGAATGAATAAAAAAAAAAAAAAAATAGGGAGCAAACAAACAAACAAAAAAAAAAAGAAGATAATGGAGAAAATATTAGAGAAGTATGGATGATTGGAGGTAGGAAAAAATAATAGGTAAGGTATGTGTTACAGAAACCACGTGGTATCAAACAGTGGGTGTTGGTGTTGCGAGATATAGACGTGTACGCTAGGGAAATATAAAGGATGTTTATATATACCGCGATGTACGTTATGGTATTCTGAATTATTTGAGAGAAGAAAAAAAAAACACTTTTTTTTATAAGCCGTTGCTTTTTTGAATAAATGTGTGTCTGGGAATTGTTTTTTATGTGTGCGATCTTGCTGCAATGTGGATTATCTCAAGAAATAAACTGTAAATATTTGTATAGTAAATGTTAATACAGTAAATTTCTTTTTTTTTTCAATTTAAGAAATTGTAAATCTTATAGCAAATTGTAAATGTATTGCTTGGTATATAAATCAATTTAGTATTTTTTCAAACTTTAACTTCTGGATTCTTTCTTCTTCTTCTTCTTTTCCAACCGGTAATCTTAATTAAACGTTACTTATTTTCTTTCCTCCTAACTTTTATCGCATCGTAAAAGTATCCGAAAAGCAAAACAAAAAAAAAAAGAAAAAAAATTAACTAAACCATCATACTAGTTTTCTTTTTTTTTTTCAAGTATATCCACTTTAAAATTTATAAGTGATTTGACAAACCTCTTCAACATTCAAGCTAAAACTTTTCCCAAAGCTTGTAAACTTATAACTCGTGCAAAACAAATAACACAATAATTTACAACAATTTAAACAATTCAATAATAAATTTAAAAATAAAAATATCTATTATTGAATTACCATCATTATATACATTCAATTTTAACAATTGTATTTTTTCGTTATCCACTCGATCAATCCAGCCTTCCAGCAACGAAAAAAAACAAACTTGTCACTTTTCACACAACTCGAAAAATCTCGAAAGAGTCGTTACACACTTCTTCTCTTCCTTCTTTTTCTTCTTCTCCTTTTTACGTTTTCTTCACGTGGTAAACTCGCACACGAAGCCTGAGGTGACCAAGCGAATCCTCCGAGTAGTAGTACTTTTTGCCATCTATAGTGGACAGTCTTATATACCGGTTTGAAAAAAAAAAAAAGAAAAGAAGAAAAGAAAAAAAAAGATGGAACTCTAATGGCAAATAAAATACGCCTCAAGGGTAGGTAGTAGGGTTTGGAGAGAAGGAAAAGAGGCGCAAGCCAAGAGGAAAAAGCTCGTCGTAGAAGCGCGAACTTTTCACTAAGTATTCAATGTACGGCAGCAAGCCTCTTCTCTCTTACTACTCTCTCTTCGTTTTCTTCTAACTTCAAGCTTTATGGCTGATTTTATGCAGTAGCAGTAGCTCTCTCTCTCTCTCTTCCTACCGCATTTTTTTCTTCCATTTTTTACTTTTATTTGTTATCCCGTTGCAGCGTATATTTTTTTTTCTTTCTCTTTTCATCACAAAGGTAGTAAAAGCCATGATATTTACTTTTCTCTTCGTTTCGAAACTTTTATATACGCTATACAGTTGCATTACGATAAGTTTTGAAATTCTTCCAAACTCGAATGTATACACTAAACACGTCTTATTATATTTGCAAGATTTTTTAGCTTATAAACAATAAAAAAATAAAATAAATAAAAATATTTTTTATTGCTTATAACTTGATAACCAAATCGTGATATATCCATCAAAGACGGCAATAGACTTAAAAAAAAGAGCAAAGCTAGAAAAAATAAAAATAAAAATGAACTGGAGCGAAGATACTATCTATGTATGGAAAAATTGCTCAGCCAAATAGCAGAATGTCACAGAAAAAAAAACGGCTTTGAACGATCCGACGCGTTTTTGGTATCTATTCAACTATATAAAACGTATTTGAATTTCTTTTGAACGAAAAGGTTACTGCTTACGCGTATTTTTTTTCATTTTTTTATTCTTTTTTTTTTTTTTAAATAATCGCTGTAAGAATATCTGTAGCTTAAAGTCATATTACAAGTATATGTGAGCATATAGTATTTTTATCAATGCAGCAGTGTCACGCATAAACATCTTTATAATGAAAAAGAAAAAAAAATTTTTTTCTACGTACATAATAAAAGGTACACGAGAGTCACTCGTTTCAAAGTTTATATGACTTGCTGAGAAAATAACTTTAATCAAACTTTTAATTCGCTAACGCGCGTGCGTGAAGGGAAGTTTTATTTATTTTAATATGGTGGCCTACTGGTTGCTCGTACTTTTGTTGATGTTTGTGAAATTTTTAAATTTTTTCTGAAAAATGTAAAAACAGACATTATTTTTAGTTAGACAAAAATAAGCTTTTTTTTAACTTTATTGTTGTTCATTTAATTATTCAATTGTAATATAATTTATTATTATGAAAAAATCATCTTACAGTTAAGATTTCAAATCACCTAATAGATGATCTGAGGCTTCTTTATTTCTTCCCGTGATGCATATGCAATTTTTCCGTACCTGCAAAGATAGACAGTGAGAATTTTGTCTTTTGCAGCGTTTCCTAATTCATGAATTTGTAAAGACTATAATTTAATAATTATCAAATCAATATATTTAATACAATATATCTGTTTTAAATTTAATAAACGTTCTTTGGTACATGTAATAATTAAAAATTAATTCCTGTGCTTATGCTACAAGACCTACATTATTATATTGATACTTGGAAGGGAGAGGATGATAAATATATCGACGTATGAAAATGGAGAAAATTTTACGTTACCTGATTTTAACGCAAGCTCTGTCATACCAGTTTGTACCTTCCAACTAGTAACATCAACTTATCGATAGATATTTATTCCTTAAAGAACCTAAGAAGTACATATTTGTTTTTTGTGAGAGAATAAGTAATAATTTTAACGACAATAATATATCTATGATAAAAATTATAATATTAGTTGAGAATAAAATTAATCAATTTTGTGAATTAAAAGAGCATGCTTGAATATAGTATAGTAAAATAAGATAAGAAAAAGCTAAACCTTTAGAGGCTTTCAAAATTTTTGGTGACTACAAAATTATTAATATTATATCGATTTATTTTACTCAAAGACTTAACATAGTGTGTGCAATTTTTATAATATATCGATATTAATACGCAGTTGATACTTGGATTTATTATATTCTTAAAAAATTTTAAAGGTAAGCTGTTCTAGGAGATTTTATGAAAATTTGTATTTTTTTCTCTAATTTTCTTAAACTTTTTTTGGTACTTGAACATGTATACACAGTAAGTAAATTAAAAAAATTTTACTTCATAGTCCACTAATCAACATCTTTCTAAATTTTTCACAATTCAAAATTACTTAGATTTAATGCATTAAATTTTTTTTTTCAAATATTTCAAGCAATAATTTTACAAAGCAATATACACTTTTGAAATTAATTGAAATCGATAAAAAACAACAGAAATCTTTTCGAGCTTAAAAAAAAACATGTAATGAAAATATTTTTTTGTCTTTCTTTTTTTTTTCTTTTTTTTTTTTTTAATCTCGACAGAAATCCAAAAGATTACAAGAAGCCGTGCACGTCATGAATTTAACCTTCCACCACTACTACCACCAGCAAGCACCATTGCACACACGTGTATATATATCCCTTTATTAAAGAATAAAATTGTCGGTTTCACGAAATCGAATAAATCATCCCTTCCCATAATCTCACGATCACGCGCAGAAACTTTGTGTGTATATGTATATATCTGTGTGTGTGTGTATATACGTATAGATTTCTACTCTTGTAATTCCAGTTATTGCTCCTCTGGCTCCAGAGGTACCAGAGTATGGGCCAACTGTAAGGGAGGGAAGTAAAGGGGATGATGAAAAAGGAGGATGGTTGGTGCCAAGGCGCGCGATGCTTCGTAGACTGGATAAGGGAAAGGAAGTAGAAGAAGAAAAAGAAAAAAAAGGCGACGAAGGAACGGAAGCAGCTTTCGTTTCGCACGACTTATCCGTGCTCGCGTCGTCTCCACGATACGTCCGTTCGGATATACACGAAAGAAGAGAGGGGGATTTTTTTTTTATATATATCGAGAACGGAAAGCCATTGGAAATGTAATAATTAGACGTGTCTCCTTAAACCGGAATTGGATTTATCGGAAGCATCGTCGAGATTTCTCATTTCTTCCTCGTCTATACTTGCACACTCCCACATACATACACACACCCTTCTCCAAGTTCTATTTTTATCGTTTTTCTTTTTTTTTTTACATTTCTCTACACCCCACACTTATACATACGTCGGCTCTATTTCTTCCGTTTTCTTCCTGTCTAAAAAGATCTAGAGCGTTTCGAAAAAGCTTTTACGGGAAATGCAAGAGAAAGAGAGAAAGAAAAAAGAGAGAGAGAGAGAGCTGGTTGTACAAGTAGCAGCGAGCTACTGGCAAACTTCCCACGATTACTGCATTAAGGAAGTACCTACCTAAGTGTGCGACTGCGATTTCGCGAATGGGGCTTCGCGCATAAATTTAATTAATGTTTTTCGAAGATTTTACGACTGCGACTAATGTTCTTCTTTGACTATTACGATGTTTAAGCAATTTTTTCGTACTTTTTATTAGTAATAATAGTAGATGTATTTTTTTTTTAAGTTGTAAGTATTGGTGATAATTATAAAAATTTTAATAATTTTTTTAAATTAAAAGTAAAATATGTTTGTAGAGAAGTATATAAGTTATATGATAATTTAATTAGTAAATCCATAATTTATAAATATCTTTCTAAGTAAGATATAAATTTAAATTTTATTATCTGTGAATTACAATAAAACAGTATTTTAGGTTCAAATGAAATAATTATATTTTATACTGAAACGGATTGAAGTTACCTTTTCTAATATAAGTTTAACAATAAATTTATTATTTTAATATCTAATCTTATTCCAACATATTTAAATCATTCTTATTTTAAACAATTGTGTCAGGGGATAAAATTTAACTGTCTGAGTTTTAAAATACAAATAACTATACATACATTTTAATACATGATCCGATTCAAATATCTTACTTGGATATGTTGTAAAATACGTGATCCGAATGTGGCAACATGTCCAAGTTAAAATCATTTATATTTTAAACAAATATGTCTGGAGATAAAATTATGATTGTTTAAGTTTTAAATACAATTGACTAGACATACAATTTTTCAAATCAAATTACCTACTAAACTATGAAAAAATTTAAAGTAAAAATATTTAAAAAAAGAACAGTTTTTAAATATTTTAAAAAGCGGAAAATAATCGTAATAAGTACTTCACCCTCTTCATCTTTCGCAATTTATTATTCATCTTATAAAATTAATAACACGCACACACACACAAACTCACCCACACCAATTTTACACACTGTTTATCCAACTAACAAGTTTTCTCAAAGTGTAAACATAAAAATAAGAAAGAAAAAAAAATCAATAAATACACAACATCAACGTCAACCATCCGTCTCATCAAACACAACCCAATTGATTAACCCAGCAATCTTCTCAAAGACTATATCTCACCCTTCCACTTTTTTAAAAATCTTTTACGAAGCCATAATATATCGTAAATATTGTTTCACTCCAAGCCAATCTTCCTTTTTTTTTATAATTTTCTCTTTTTTTTTATCCTATCCTCCATCGATTCATCTTCACAACTCATTCTCTCTTTCTCTCATTCTTTACTCTTCCAGTCTAAACTCTCTTCTTCTTCTTCTTTCGCGTTTTATCCTCCTCTACGACAGCAACGCGATTTATGTATTTCAACCAAGCCAATTTCAATTCCTTTTTCTTACCTCACACTCTTCACATACTTTTCTCAGATCTATTTTTTTCCCTCAGACTTGTTCGTTCACCTCAAGGCTCTACAGTAGCTTCGCTTGCATAGTATATAAGATTTAAAACTCTCCACTCCAACATGAGTTTTAGGTCAAAATATAAGTTTTATCTTTCTCGTACTTTCATTATCATACTTAAAATCATTCTCAGCCAGTAACCACAAAACTGAATTTCCTGCTAAAAAAGAATAAGGGGGGGAGAGATGTGCAAGTTTTTAAAGCCTCGAAGCTATACGTAGCTTTCAATCCACGTCAATTCTCATAAAGGAACCAAGAGAGAGTGGCCAGAGCTCGGCCCAAAGTTCAAGAGAAGTGAACCTCTTCAATTTTCCCAACTAGCCGCATGTCCATTTCTCTATATAGTATTATAGTACTAAGAGCAATCGAGCTTTTCGTACATCTATATATTACGATGCTTCGAATATAAAAGCGCGAGTCAAAGTGGCTTGGCTATATATACGTGTGTAGGTACGAGTTCTTTCTCTGATTTGTATATCTATATAGGAGAGTTTTGCCTATGGCTTGAGTTTTAAGTATTGCTTCGATCGGTTGAAAAGTTTTTTTGAAGAATGAACTTACTGATTCTCTATGTGTATATACCTATATATGTTTGTCTGTGTGCATGTCCTCGGCTGGACCTTACGACTTTTTCCTTTTCGTTCTCCGTTAACTTGGCCAACTTTTCGCGAAGAAAAGTGTTATATACTATACTGGAGAGAGGGAGAGAGAGAAAAATTTTACTGTAATGAGGAAAACGAGTGAAAAAGTTGGGGATTGCTGGTCGATGTTACGAAAACGTATATATATAGAGGGATTGATTTACTGGGAAGAAAAAGATAAGAATTGAGATGGAAGAAGAAAGGGAAGATGGGATATTGCTAAAGTGATAATTTTTGTTTTAAAACTGTTGTTGAGAAGATTTCTTTATTTTTGTTTTATTGTGTGTTGCTACGTGATATATAGCATGGATAAAAAAAAAGATTTTTTATTTTAATCAGAATGAATTTTATCAAATATGTCTTTTTTCTTCTGTTTGTGCTCTACTTTCAAGAAGCATAATTAAAAACCTGTGTTTATTAAAAAAAAAAAAAAAAGAATAAAACATTGTTTATGGGATCATATTTCATCTATAAAAATAGAAAGTTGTTTGCTAAAATTAACTTGTCATCGTAATCAAACATATTTTCAATTACAACACAATGTAAAGACGATAAAAAAATAGAAATAAAATAGATATAAAAAGATATAAAAAGAAAAAAAAAAAACAAAAAAAAAAAGAAAATATAAAAGCCAGTCTCGCTTACTTTTTTTCTCTATTTCTTTTTTCGTAATACCGATACACCAACAATTACTCTGGGATAAATTGTTTTTCAAACTTGTAAGTGAAGAGCGAAGCGTAAAACAAAATCGCGAATATAGAAAGTTACAGTGTAAGAGCTTTCGTATATAATCTATCGTCAACAGAAAAGAAATTAATGTAAAGTACACATAATAGACGGAGTAGAGAGGAGGGTTTTAAAAAGAGATTTTAAAAAAAATAGTATAAAACATAAAAATACAATAAAGAGAAAATATAGGTCGTGTACTAAATTTTTTCAATTCATCGCTTGTCTCTTTAAAAATAAAAAAATAAAATGAAAATCAGAAAATCTCTCTTTTCACACAGCTGATTGTAATTCTCTCTTCAACTCTCTAGACGAAACCACAAGTTTCACAACGCGACTGATATACATTATTGTGTCGGCGTCCCTATGGATAAATGAAGGTAGATTGAGTACACGCTCGTTTAGTGGTTTTGTCGATTGACGAGTGGTATAGGTATAAGAGATTTATAAGGTTTAAGGGAAGTGACGAAGAAGGAGGGATTCGACTTTCATTGACTAATGATGAATCCTTCGGGTGTTCGTTATCGCGCCTTTCATTCGTATAATATTCACCTCCTTGTGGTTTCTTGCCTTGATATCTACATTTAGATCAAGTCGCGTTTTTTTTCTCAACGAGATGTGAAATATTCTTATGACGTTGATGGAGGATTATTTAAATTATTTATGGTAGCTAGAGACTAGTCAGAGAGCTAGATGACAGAGTCGACAAATTTTCAAATGTCAGTTAGTTTAAATATTTTGTTTGTTTTATTTTTATTATTAGGTCAGTTATGTTGTCAGTTGAATATAATGTTATTACTGCCTTAACAGTTTACTGTCATTTAGTCGACATGCATATCACTTTTTTTTTTTTTAAAGAATACCAAATATATACGCTTAACTTTGTGACAGATTTACATTTTTAAAAGATAATTCACATCGTACATGGTGCACGTAAAAATTTTGTTTATAAAAAAGAACATTTTGTCAACTTTAATTTTTCTTGAAGATAGTAATTTATAATTTTATTACTTTAATATTGTGGATTAAGATCAAATTAATTTGTCTGAGTTTAAAAAAAAAAAAAAAAAAAGAAACGAAAACATCAGTTTTGTCAACTAAAATATTTATAACTATTGTAAGCTACATACAAAATAACAACGATACACAATGTTTATTTTACTCTCGACAATTCAATAAGAAATAATTAATAAACAAAATAAACAGCTAGAATAAGAGAATAAGTCGTTAATAAAAGATAAAAACGAAATAAAATAAAGTTGAAAGAAAGTAAAAATGTACAGTCTAGTACATAACAGTATCACGATAGAAATAGAAAAGAGAGAGAGAGAGAGAGAGAGAGAAGTGAAATGCACACAAGAAGCAGCAGCAAGTAGTCGAGTAGGTGAATAGACAGACGATGAAACGGAGAAATACTGAGGCAGAGAGGAGAATTCTCTCTTCTATATCTTGCACCTTCATTTGCTTCAGCCCCTTACTTAGGGTCACGACACCCACCTATAGACTAAAGGTGCCAGCAATGCCACGTACACATATATACGAGTAGGTGGGGCTCACGGTTGTTGGAATAGTAAGTACTTGTAGAATCGTCAGACTGACCCTTCAATAGCCCTAAGGCTATATATGTCCGTAACGTATAGTATATATAGGTACCGTTTCTCAGGCAACGAATTTACCCTTCTCTTATTCTATACCTAACTATATATTCTATATATCTTTCCTCTTAGTTCGTTATTCCTCTTCTTGTTTCGTACCAACATAGCTATCAGTTTGATATTCCTTATTTCATTAACCCTATATTCTGATGATATATATTTCACCTACTAATAATTTTCTAGAAAATTGTATATTGTGATTAGCACTATTTTTGGAGTATAATTTTGATTTAATTATTTCTATTTTGTAATGATAAATGTATTTTCATGATTATTTTGGAATTTGACTTAAATGTTATTTCGTATTTCTGTATATTGAGGTCAATTACAAACTAAAAATATTTTAATACAGTAGAAACATAAATTAATAAGAGATACGTATGAAGTACGGAAATAATTTTAATTTTAATGAAATTATTAAATTGTCTCGGTGTACCAAATAATTTTCTCCTTACGTTAAATTATGTGTGATAAATTATTCTATAATGGATAGTATAATTTTATACTCTCAGATTTCAAATTTTGACACTTGTCAAGTAACAAAATTTCAATTAAAATTTACTAAAATATCTCAGAAATAAATTAGTGTAAATATTATCGATGAATTTAAATAGCCATCTTAAATTACACTATACTCGTATGTAAAAATACGCAAATAAATAAAAGTAAGAATAAAAAGTATAGGGTAATTATCATCAAGTTTAAAAACTTTTTTTTAAAGATGTAAAATAGCCATATTCTCGCACGTAATAAATTATACGCGATACTACCATTCCCGATTATTATCTTTAATTTTTATCTTTTACAAATTTATGCAACCGTATGATAATTGCTCTTAATGTACCTAAAGAAAAAAAATAACGTAGAATTCCTTCTTTTTTTTTTTTTTAGCTAGAGCCAAAATAATCGCACGCAATCGTCTGAATTTAAAAAGCGTTTTATCAAATAAAATCAGCTAAATAGCTCATTTACATATAACAAAATACGGAATTCAACAACAAAAAAAGAAGCTATATTTTCACACTACCTTAACACAAAAAAACATACAATTTAAATCAAAAACATTACTTAAAAAAAAAAACAAAATTGCAAAAATTTTTAAAGATGACACCTTATCAACCTAACTCTGATTCAAACATGATTTTACATACTCCAAAATACATCAGATAAAATCATACCATTAAACGTCAGACATGTATCAACAAAAAAAAAAAAAAAATCCTCCTTTTCATAGCTGTCTCTTCAAGCTCAACTTTTATACATACCCTCCATATACAACAACCATCAATCATTTTCTTCAATCTAAAAATATGTACACACACGATATCAAATAGACTTATATGTCGCGTAAATACGCAGAGTATTACGTGTCTATTTGACTCGTGTACTATACAAGATATATAACACGTTATTTTTACTTGATCCTTCGTGTAGCTCGAGTGTGTTACCGGTTTAGATAAGGTTGGGATATTGGAATTGGACTCGATATATATGTATATGCAAATTATTGTTCGCAATTGGATGGTATGTATAAACGGTCCTTCGAATATATGCGTGTCTGATTTGGTAGGTTGTGTGATTTGCTTCTGGATTTGCTAGAGAGAAAAGCCTTATCTTAAGTTGGCTAGTAATTCGGTGGGAAGGATTTCTGAGTTGTTAATTACAGAAGAAGTCTACCTGAATTGTTGACACTTTATTTTAAAATAAAATTAATCAAATAAAACAATAAATATTTTATACACATACGAAGTTTATAAAATATTCATCGAATCCAGATATTATAAAAGAAAGTATGAAAATACTTATTTAATTCCATAAAGACGATAAATCACAAAATTAATTACATTAAAATTTCTACGAAAATATTTAACAAAAAATATATATATATATATATATATATATATATATATATATATCTAAATCAATAACAATCTTCTCTGTCATTATTAATTTTTTTTTTTTTTTAATAAATGAATGTATCTATCTTAAGCAGTATAACCAAAGCCGAAGACCAGTCAAACCCACGTTTATATCGTATAATCCATTTTTCATAAAACCCAAGTAAATTTTCAAGACTATATGAAATTCCAATATATATATACATCTCCGTGATCCTGCATTAATACACAAGCAGCGTATATTATATACAACAACAAAACAACAAAAAAAGAAAACGAGAGTAAAGGTAAAATAAAAAGTTTATTAAATTTAGCCGAACAGACTGAAAAATTCCAGTGTTATACTCACTACTACACATTGCTTTTTATATACATGTATATATCTATATACAGAGGTGGGTACTGTTAGTCACGATCAATCATCTGTATACCCGTGTATACACGCGCAATCAGTGTCAATGGATACTATATATATACCTATACCTTCGTTGTGAGAGAAGCGCCAAAGAAGATTAATATTCATTCTAGGTATACATATATACGAAGCGACGGCCAAAAAAAAAAGAAAAAGAAAAAGAATGTGAGTAAGCGTATATAGCGCAGCGCGTACCAATCCATTTTTACACATCCGACGAGGAAGAAGTGAAGACCTATATATGTATACCAAGAGCGCTATAGGATAACAATCTCATCCTTCAAATTCACCCGCTATCCTTCCATTCGTCTCCAACTCCCTTCCCTTTTTCTCTTTCTTTCGACCCTATCTTACTTTGCGCTTCGTAGAACAGCTATCCTTACGGTGGTTATACTTACTGGATGTAGGAAGTCGACCGAGAATGAGAGAAGAGACCAACTCTTGGAAAAATGTCGTTAAATCTTTTTTGGAAGGAGGGAAGGAGGGGGTGTTATCGAGTTTGGGACTTCTCTTGAGGCGGAGAAACGAAGACTTGGGGATAAAAATGTCAAGCTTTTTGGGGGTATTTGACGCTCTTGTTTTCTGGGTTACGAAATGTGTTTCGATTTTATTTATATGAGTTGGATTGGGTGTTGATTGTTGTATTTGTGTTGTCAAAGGATGTATGATGATAATTTTTTGTGCTTTTTTATAATTTATTGGTTGATTAGAATGATTAATTGTATCAAAAATTATGAATTTCTTTTTAAACATAATGAACGTTAAACGCGATGTTATTCTTTAGTCAAAGAATGATGAGATGGATGTTGAGATTGCAATTGGCTACAATTGACCACGTGACTTGATTATGATTGGTTCAAGCTGATCACGTGGTTTGTATAGCACGTTTAGAATAAAATTCAAAAAATTATAATTTGAAAGATGATTATTTTGTATCAAAAGTCGTAAAATTGATGAAGAATGTGGATTAAGAAATAGATTACTTTATAATTTTATTTAAAAAGGTACGGGATTAAAAAAAATATAACATAACCTGTACAGATACATGTCAGGATAGAATGCGCGCCTAATATTGACTAATAACTATTAGTAAAAAAACTTGGTCTAGTGACAAAGAGTGTTTAGTAACAGAGAAAAAAAATAATAATTTACGTTATTAAAATAACATTTTTAAAGAAATACATGACGATGTGACGTAGCAAATATTAATCAAAAATCTTAATTTTTTTTTCAAGTTTCAAAATCCTTACTTTATAACAATGAGACACCTAGAATATATATCTCAGGTGTTCCATAGCAAGTGGGCTATATATAAGCGAACGAGATACGCATCGATCGAGTAAGAAAGTTGGTATATCCACCCACGTGCATGATCGTCGTTGTGAAAATGACACGCGCTCAAGCCAATTTTGCCAATGGTAGTATAAGCCAACACGCGAACTTTACTCGCCCATCCACTTCTCCCCATTCTCCGGAAGGAATTGAGCACTTTAGAACGCTATATACGACGTCCGACAAGTGAGAAAGAGAGAAAGAAAGAAAATATGGTGTGTGTGTATATGCTGAGGGGGTGAGGAAGAGAAAGATTTTAATGAATATACATAGATCGAAAGCCTCGAATATGGCTTGGCAGCTATTTGAATGACCAGTACTGGGCGTATATGAATTTTAAGCGGCAGCTGTTGTACTATATATATATATATATATACATGCAGACATGTAACTAACACCCCACGTATTTTTTTTTCTTTTTTACGATTTTATCCTTTTTTTCTTTCTTCTTGATTGTTTGGGATATTGTGTGAGTATGGAGGGATTGGTATTTCTTTTGATGTTTGTGCTGTTGAATATTTGTAGGTTATTTTTTTTTGTATGAAAATCTGACGGTTTTAGTTATTAGATGAATTTTTTTATATTGGAAAATTTTTATTGAAATGTATGTTAATATAAACGAAATAAAACTTATATTGACATATTGCGATGTCCGATATGTAATTCAGAATGACTTATTCAACTTTAAAAAAAATTTTTTTATTTTTGTATAGTAAGTATTGATGGACTGAATAATTTATTTGATTACGACTTTTTAAGATGTCGATTGACAATTTGAGAATTAAAGAAGTGCATTGAAATTTCCTTTTGACAATGTTTTAAATATCATCCAGAATTAATCATTCAACAGTTCTAATTTTTTTGTTTCCACGTAAATTTGACAAGTTGAATAATTAAAGTGAAAATGATTTTTAAAATGTCGATTGACAATTTGAGAACAGAATCTAATATAATCAAAATTCGATTGACAATTTTTAATTGAAAAAAAATATTACTTTTAAATTTGATCAATTCTCAGAATGTAATTTCTCAATGATAACTCAAACCAGTTTTATTGTTAAAAATATCAAATAAGTATAATTATACTAATAATGATACACAAGTCATTCAAAAAATACACATCTCAATAATATCACAAAAGTAAAATAAAATAATCATTAAAAATTAAAAACTTGAAAAAAAAGAAATAAAGTAATTTTTTTACAAAAACCAAACATTGCTAAAAACATGCTGACATAGACGAAAGCAGAACCTCCCAAGCAAACCGCTGTAAAAGTGCTCGGCGACAAAGACATTCTATTCTCAATTCGTACTAGCCAAAAGTCAAAAAGAGAAAGAAAGAGAGATAGGAAGAAAAGCTGCACAGAAGCTATGCAAAGAAAGAAAGAAAGAGAGAGTTAGATAGAGTACCTATACGGTAAAAGAGAGTCGCGTGGCGCGCGCGACTTATGTACGAATTCGCGTGTCGTACTCTCTCTCTTTTTTACAGTGGTAGTAGTCGTTGGTTGGTGAACACCACCCACGTCCATTTACAAGTCAAATATCAGGGAATCGATGAAAGTCGCGCGTCGACTTTCCTACCCAAAGTCTCTCATTTTTTTTTTCTTTTTCTTCTTTTTTTCTCTTTCTTCTGTGCTGCTTTCTTATACCGCGACCCCTTGAGAAAGAGAGATCGGATCGCAACTTGAAGTCTCTTTCTCTCTTTCCCTTTTTTTCTCTCTCAGCGTTTTCCTTCTCAGCTTTGATGTGGTGTTCGGTCGCTCAAAGAATTGCTTTTTCGAACTACTATACCGTAGAGAAGTCTATGTATGTATGTATGTATGTATGCAGTGGTGTGAGTGTGAGGTCGTCTGGCTTAAGGATCCGCGAGACTTACTATGTCTTATGTATATAAGCTGTGATGTACTTGGGGATTCTGTGATGGTATGAGACTCTTACTGCTGCTACTGCTTCGATTACTCATGTTGGAATACTTCATATGGTTTTATTTGAGTTATTTATTTTTTGTTTGATTGGTAATAATGTTTGTGTGTTATTTTTGATGTTTATATCGTTGTTTTAAAGACACAATTGATGTTATAATGGATTTTGATTTTTTTTCTGGCTACAGATCAATGGATTATAAAAGAAAATTATAATTAGGATAAACAATAATCTATATTAGAAAGAATGAATCTGAATTAAAATTTTATAAATTAAAAGCTGCAAATACTTTGATTGCAGAAAGTAAATAAATACAGCATCGGTTGATCGGTAAACAGAAACTTGTAATTACTGTAGAAGATGCATTTAAAGTTGTAACTTTGTTAATCGATGAGTTTTAATCATCAACTTTCAATTTATTGGAACTAATAGACTTTTAACTACAGTGTACAGAATAAAATAATTAATTACAATTTATAAATGAAATGGATTTAAATTTTGCATGAAAACAAAGTTTTATTTATTTATTTTTTTTTTAAAATTTTTTACTATTTCTTTTTTGTGCTCAGCTTAGTTGTTTTCAAATATTACGATATATGTTGACGGAACCAAAATTTAAAAACTAAAAAATAGTTTATGAAAAGAACTATACTTATGTAATATGTATTTTTGTAAGAAATCATTTTGTTTATATTATTTTACACGCAAATAAAAATAAATTAAAATTAAAAAATATTGGATGGAAAATTCTTTTATAAATGAAACAAGCTGATTTTAGCAAGTAGTTTTATTTAGTTAAAAGTAATTAATTTTTTAAAGTTAAGTTTACTTTGCCACACAAAAAGATTCGTGTAAAAAAGAATTTCTTTCCTTTCATAATTATTAAAAAATTCTAATTATCAAAGAAAAACCAAGAAGTTTAAGAAACTTTAGTAACTCGGAAACAATTAAAGTATCTTTTTAAAACGATATTTAAAATTTCATATACAAAAAGAAAAAAAGTTGTAAAAAAAGTTAATAAATATAATAAATAAAGATCGCTCCTTTCATAATTTGTTTCAGTTCAAAGATTCTTCATCATTTTTATCAAACATCATCATCAGAAAAAAAAGAAAATATACAGAAAATAAAGTTTTTCACTTGATTTAGCAATTACAAGAAAAGTATAATTACAGCAGCATCACATAAGAATCTCATAAAAGAACAATAAAGCGTAGGTGAAAACGTCAGTAGGTCGTTGTTACACGTTAGATTCGATGTTAATTTAACTTTAGTCAGACAATATGGGACTACGGTTTTCCGAATGCGCCCCAAGCGAGACGCCACAGAAATGATATTAAAGTGAATTATTGGCGTTCTGGGACATGTACTACCTACTGGAATAGAAATACATACATGTGTGTAAACCTTCACTCTTTAGTCCTTCTATACACATGCCTGAAGAGGAAAAAAATAAAACAGGATAGGGTCTGTAGGAAAATTACAGATTCACGCTGTGTATATGTACCTATGTATGTGTCGCGTGTTCGCCGATAAGAATTTCGCTTATCAATCAACGGAAATGTCAGTCTCTTGCATAGCTCGTTTTGTTTTGTTTTTGTTTCGTTTTCCATTTTTTTTTCTACCCCCCTTTTTTTATGTTAACATTATTTTTTGTTGTCTTTATTAGAAAATAAAGGTTACTGAAGAGAAATCAATTTTTTTTTTATTTATCTGATTAATAAGTTTAGTGAAAAAAAAAAAAAAGAAAACATTAATCACATAATAATCTTAAAAATATATTATAGTAAAACATAACTTTATCGTGAGTTTAATTTATTAAACCATGCCAATATGGTACACAATGCTAAAAGGACAATAAGCCTCGAAATCGCCTCCTGAAACTTTCAGTAAATTTTTATCCTGAAATTTTCAAGGACTATTCCCTGATTGTCAGTGATCGTATTTGCACTGTTTGAATCAGGGAATAGTCCCTGATAATCAGTGAATATTCCCTGATAATCAGTGAATATTCCCTGATTCGGTTTTAGAGAGCAGGAAATACACTCGGTTATCTCCGGGTCAAGCTTTTCTACTAGGTTTCAAATGCATAATAATCTTAATAATTTTGAAAATTTCTGTAATTTATGTTAATTAAGCCATTAAAATTATAATATATTGTTATTAAATTATTTTTACTTTTTTTTTTAAAAATTGATTATTTCAATCAAACGTCAAGATAAAAGTAACTGATGATTAAAAAGAGAAAGATATAGATTGATACAAAGAAATAGAAAGAGAAACACTAGCTCTAAAAACACTTCGCAAGTTCCAATTTACCTTCAATTATACGTGAACGATCCCTTAGCTGAATATAGCGCACGTATGTATACATATATATCCGCGTACATTTCCAACACACCCTCTACATTTCGCTATAAATAGCATAATTTGAACTTTGGGCAAAATCACATTAGCCGCCGAGCCACAAGATGAAACTACAAGAAAAACCACTAGCTCAGTCGATGTAGCTCCAACTAAAGTCTATCTCCGTCTTTCTCTTTCTCTCTTCTTCCCTCGCTATAATATCATCCCCGGTACAATGCACTTTCTCGATACCCACATCTCGTACTCGCCATACATATACATAGATACTACCACTGCAGAAGAGCATGTAATAGAAGCATTGCATAATCGCAAGGTATAGTTAGTATCGCATTGGGAAAGGGAGGGATGCTGGTAGTAAGAGAGATCGAGCTATATACAGTCTAACTAGAAGACAACAAGATATGCAGAATGTGTGTGGTCATAGTATATGTATATAGCCATGGCTGATTGTGTGTGTGTGTGTGAGTGTCTGTGTGTTATACGTAATACGGAAAGCTTGTAAGCGCGTTAACGGTACCCGCGACTATTCTCCTCCTCTCCATCCTATATATACCTACTTCGCATACCTAATCACACGTGTGTGTGACCGCATATACTCGGGAACGCACATATGAAGACGTTATACCACGTACAGTGTCTTTACTGTCCACTCGTATACGTCCAAACACATACGTGTGTATGTGCATTTTGGAGTGCACATCAGGCACCTCTGCTACTACTGTTGGGCTTAGCTGTAACGTGTAAGTAATTAGCACAGGATGAAGCAAATCTAGTATGTGTAGGCAAGAGAGTGAGAGAGAGAGAGAAATGGAGATACCTCCTTTTGGGAGGTTACTAGATATACTCTCTAAAGCTTGTACTTGTACACATATATGTACGAGAGAAAGAGAAAGAGAATTGGACTAATTATATCGTTAGGAGAGAAAGCTGGCTATATCTACTGGATAACGAGCTTTACACCTTAAGAGAAAGAGACAGGAAAGAAAAGTAAGAGTGAGAAAAAGGAAAAGAGAATGAAGTTGAGAAAGGTGAACTGTGCAATTCCAAAAGAATTAGCCCCTTTTTTTTTCTCTCGTCGAAAAAAATGTAAAGACTCCACGTTGTCCCGGTACTTTACACCGTCAAAAAAAAAAGAAAAAAAATTCTGGCTTGTACTTCTTCTTTTTTTTGTGTTGCCCTGTTTTCCTCGTTTTCACGCTCGTGCAACTTACCTCTTCTACTCTTCATGCTAGGTCATTGTACTTGGCGAATATTAGCGCAAGGGTAGAGAGAGAGAGACGTGCTTGTAAAACGTCGTTGGTTAGGTATATAAAAGTCCTGTATGTTGTGAAGAAGAAGAAGAAAAAAAAGAACAAAAATATAGAGATGGAAAAGGAAACGAGAACGAGAGGGGTGACTTGAGGACTACACTTGCTAAGGGCTTTTAACGCCTTGTTTGCTTGCTTGCTTACTTTTTAGCGAGCTGTTAACGTTAGGGGAGGGTTAGATTAATGGGGACATCCACGACTGCACGTTCTCTTTTTTTTTTATTTTTCTTATTCTTAGCTCATGGTATATAAATTACTTGACTTGGTAGGATACTGGGTCAATATTGAAATAGAAAATTACCTTTTTTTTTATTTTTATGATGTATTGATCAATTAAGAATGTAATATTTATATTGATATTGATTTTATTGACAGCATTACTTTGCTATAATCTTTATTTAAACTGAATCACCAAATAAATTTTATGCAATTTAAATTAAAAAAATATGACAAAAAGTCTTATAATTTGATATTAATAATAGATAAAATAAAATATAGTGTAATGTGACATAATATAATTGGTTCTGTATTTTTGTAATGTTTCAGAATGAGAAAAATGCGGGGCTCAAGTCCGTGCGCGGGTCTCGCATGGACACTGGGTCTGCTCCTATCAATGAGCCTAACGATCCAAAGCAGTTGGGCAAGTGATCGAGAATGGGGCTGTCAAAACGTACCAGTCTGCAAATGCATCTGGTCATCGGGTCGTCGAACTGCAGAGTGTAAACAACAGGGCCTTGACGAGATACCCAATAATCTGTCCAAAGAAATCCAACACCTGGACCTCAGTGGCAATCCCATAACTCATCTTCCTGAAAACGCCTTCACTAGTGTCGAGTTAGACAACCTGCAAAAACTAACGTTACGAGATTGTCAGGTTAAAACGGTGAACACTGGTGCCTTTAATGGACTACGTATCATCATTGAAATTGACCTATCGAACAATCGAATACGACAGTTACATCGTGGTACCTTCAATGAGACTGAAAGACTGCGGGTTCTCCTATTAAATCACAATCGTCTTCAACGATTAGATGACGATCTGTTTTATGGTCTTCAGTTTCTACAAAAAGTTGAACTGTCGGAAAACCATATTTATCAGATAGGCCAACGGACGTTTCGGACGCTGCCAGGTTTGCAAACCCTCACACTCGATGGCAACAATTTAACGAAATTGAGCTTCCATAGTTTTGAAAGTTTGCCAAAACTCGGTAGCCTCGAGCTCAGAAGGAATCCATGGAACTGCGATTGTCATCTAAAACCATTTAGGGATTGGGCAATCCAACGAAACCTCTATACCAAACCAACATCCTGTGCACGTCCCGAAGCCTTGGTAGGACGCATGTGGGATGAAATCAGAAGCGAAGAGTTTGCGTGTGCACCACAAATCGACCTAGTTGGTTCAACCCAACATGGTGATGCAGGAATCGGTAGCGCGCATTTGTGGTGTCGAGCAACAGCTAGTCCTCGACCTCAAATCAGCTGGGTTCATCGTCAACGTGTTCTTGGCAATGGGACCAAACGTCATGCTAGTGATAAGGGATACCTTATACAGTATGCCGATGACTGGGCTAATTTGACGATACCCGAAGTTAGTATGGCTGATAAAGGCGAGTATGTCTGTATCGCACGGAATTTTGGTGGTACTGCAGAGCGTAGCCTCAGTCTTGTTGTCCTTGGCGAGGGTCCAAATAGACGTGACAGTATGGTCGGTTTACCATTGGCAATAGGTTTAGGGATCGTAGCCTTTCTGTTTCTTGTAATGGCGCTAACCCTTTGTCTGTGCTATTGTCGAAGACGACGCTCTAATCATGATGAAAAGAGCGCCGAGGCAGCTTCCCTTGATCATCATGGACTTGGTGAACAAGAAAAGTCGTTGATTACGGCTATCAATCCAGTGGTTAAACCACCAAGAAGGTACGAGGCACCTTCAGTCACATCTCATGGTACTGAAATGACGGAACTCAACAGAACCCTATTGGACAACGATTCGGTATTTGGTAA
Source organism: Leptomastidea abnormis (assembly GCA_030522805.1). Taxonomy (NCBI): domain Eukaryota; kingdom Metazoa; phylum Arthropoda; class Insecta; order Hymenoptera; family Encyrtidae; genus Leptomastidea; species Leptomastidea abnormis. Next base: position 22,705 of record JAPYZE010000170.1, on the reverse strand, counting down.
GAATTTTATGTTTTTATAATAATATTTTTACTTTTTTATAATTCTTTTTTTGTTAGTTTTATAAAGTATTGTTTTTCTACTATAGTTTTTGATTTTTTACTTTTTCGTTTAATCCATAAACAACATATATAAACTAACAAATAATACTCAGTTTAAGGAATCATAAAAAAAATATCACAAGCCATAAGATAAACACAAACACAACAATTCACAAGACAACCCTGAAATTTTTTAGATCATTATCCTACGGCGAGTTTTCATCCTATTACAGCTGACGGAGTAGGCAGCGTAGTGGGTGTCCTAGCGAACGGACTAAGCGAAGAAGAACGAGGACGTGCCACCCCAGAGTTGGAATCTGTGATAGGACGTGCTAATTTGAGCATCGGCCTGGAAGGTGTTTCTGGTATGAGCAGTCCAGGTGGTATGAGTCCTAGTGCGCATCATTTCACGCCGATCGGTGGAGGTCCCGGAGGTCTCGGCAGGCCCGTCGGCCTCGGGCTCTCGAGTCACCACGGCGGTAGCATCATCAGCGGTATCGGTACCCTCTCGCGCAACACCACACCTTACCGTCAGTATCCTCCGGACCTGCTGGCCTTCTCCGGTGGTCGCAACTCCTCGCCCACGTCTCAAGCCTCAACCGCGCCAGACAACTCTCGACTGCCCAGCCAATCTGGTGGAGGTCCTCCCCTGATCTACGGTTCGCCCTCCTCACCCGCAGCCTCGGTACTGCTTGGCTATTCGCCAGCTGGTACCTCCTTCAAGACTCTGCCCCATCCACCTCGTGCCAGCTCCGTAACGCCCTACAGTTACGGCCATCATCCCCATGTGTTGTCGATGTCCAGGCAAGGTGGTTATGGTACCATACCCAGACGACCAAGGGCACCAAGCTGGAGTAGCTGCCCGCCTATATCGCCTACCGAGCGCGGTAAGTGTACCAAGTAGTTTTCTTTTTATCATAATGTTTTTAATGATTTTCCATCTTAATCTCTCGGCGCTGGTTTATTCTTATATACATATACATATATGCCGTTAATCTTTGGGTTCTGAGTTTGGCGGAGCCGCTTCGCCTTTAATTACTTACGTGCATGCCGTAAAAAGTCGTGCTGTTATATTTATACTATTGAAAGCTCTTAACGTTTTTTTCGAGCTTACGCCGAATGTCGACATTAAGGATTATTATACATCTCTTTTTTTTTCTTCTTTATTAATTTTTTTTTTTTGAGTATTTTTCTCTAAATCATATATAGTAATGTAGATAGAAAAAGTAAGATTTCAGAAAAGCGTATGAATTTATTGATTAATCGGGTTTGTAATTTTTTAATGATATTTCGTTTATCGTTAACTTTAATGGAAATAAAGTCGATATGTCGGTATTCGGCCGTTTATTTGTAAAGTTGAAAACTAACGTGTTCAAAGTTTTTTAAAGTATACTAATTTCAAATTTGTTATGAATTTGTAATATCGAGTTGTTTACAAATTTTGCTTATTAAATTTGAAAAAAATTTTAAATTGTAAAAGTTTGAAACGCATGGTAGATGGTGCAGAAAAAAAAATTGAGAAATATTATTATACCGTTCATTTTAATCAGTATTATTATCTTGAATAAATATAAAATTTATAGTTTTTTTATTGTAACATCCTAAAAAGCATATTTATTTTAAAATAAACTAGTTTTTGACAATTATTTCCTATACATTGTATAATATTTCGTAATTAGATATATTACAGTATAAATTGACTTATCTGTTAATGAAACAATTCATTTGCTATTTTATTAAGCAGTCAAGCAGTTTTTATAATAAAAGTTTGGTAAAATTAAGTCTTGGTTGAAATATGAATTTTCTCACTATAGTATTTTAGTTTTGAAGTTTCATTCTACCTCAAACAAAACTGCTGAAACTTTGGTATACTTGTAAAGGTAAAGGAATAGACCGCTTTTCAACTTATTTAAGTAAAACATCGTGACGTAATAAAAATAAAAACTCTCAAGTAATAATATGAGAAACTACACACAGTATATTATTTGTCAAATGTCATTAATTAATTATTTAATGACTATTTTTGATTTTAAAATAAAATAATTATTTTTGAGACAAAAAAAAATTATTTATTTTAAACTAATTTAATTAATTAATTGCAATACTATTTATTCAAATTGGATAACTTTTTTTGTTGTTGTTTATTATTAATATAAGCGCCGTAATTTAAAAATTGTTTATAATCAAAAGTAGATATTATTACTATTATAAATGTAATTTTAAAATACCTATTATGCAGTTACTAATGTTTTTTTGCACAGGTTTGCAAACTAAGCTCTTTCGCTACTATTCAAAACTAACTTCTAGGTACTTGAAAAAAAAAAATGGTGTTTTTCTTTAAAACTTTAGAATTATTTATTCTATATTCTAGATAGGCTTATGTTATACATATCATTGCAGAATTTTTTTTTTTTTAATTCAAATTCAATTTGAATAAATAAAAAAATCGATATTCTTTTATTAAAATCCTATTTGATAATAGTAGAAGAAAAAAAGAAACAAGCTAATCATAAATGTATCTTAGATTTGAAAGAAAAAAAAAATTAACTTTTCTTATGATCTTGTGTTTCATGCCTAACATATTAACGGGTCTGCTTCTACTCATGCTTTGATGCCCTGCTCTTACTTTTGGAAAGTTTTGAGTGCACTATAAATAAGCAACGTTTATAAGCTATATTATAATAATTTCATATAAGCAACTTGTAAAGAAATCTTCACTTATAATAAGGTTAATTTTTCTACTTTTAATTCGTTGTAATTTTATATATATATATATTCTGTTTTAGATATTGTTTATCTAGAATGTTGTATTATAAATTGATAAATATTGTATTACCTGTATATAAATTGCTGAAAAATTATTGATTAACGCGAAATGTATATATTTATTTATTCAAATTATGAAATACTTAAATTCAAATGCTATACTTATTGAATGCATTTGCTTTCTTGCTAAAGTTTGAATTATTTACGTTTGATAAAAATTTATTTCTTAAAAAAAAAAGTCATTTTTTCTTAATCTTTTTCATTCATACTTTTTAAGATAATTAAACTTGACCTAATTAAAAGTTGAAATCGTATCTTTAATTAAATTAAAATTACTCCGATTATTGAAGTGAAAGCTTACTTATTCAGAATCGTAAGTCAATAATACCACGTGTTTTAAATATTTGTTCACTTAACCGTTGTCAAATGAAATTGATCCATAAATTAAATTGCTCGTAATTTTAAAAGCAAAATTAGCTTATATCTATTTTTAGTGCTCTATTCAATGTTTTTTTTATTATTTATTAATAAATTAATGAACTATTAATTAGATTTACGAAAAAAATTTTTTATCGGTAAATTAAAAATGTACATAATTTTTGAGAAAATGACTTTTGAAAACTTTATGTGTATTGATTATTAATAATGTATAATTAAGTTTATTTTTAAAAGTTACAATTTTTTATTCAAATTCATATTGTATGACAATCAAGTTTTCAGTATGTTTTGTTATCGACGTTATCATCATCTACAATTTTTTTTTTCCTGATAGATAATTACAAACATTTTCACATTTTTACTTGATTGATTAAAAAAATTGCTCGGATATATGGTTTAAATTTATAGAGACAATTTTCCATCAGGATCATCACAATTTTTTATGTTAGTTGTTTATTAGTTTTATTATTTTGTAGCTTATAATTTAAAGTTTTAATAACTTTATTGCTGGCCTAGTAATTTGAATGAATGAGTTGAGAATGAGTTTATTATTTATGATTAAAACTATGATACTAGAGCCTGCAGTAAATTAATTCTTATCCTTTTTTTTTTCTTTATCGTTTCAACGACAAATCTTGATGTTGCATGTTTTATGTGAACTTTAAATACCACTACACGTGTCAGGGTTTACTTGTTGAGTATAATAAAAAATAAAAACATGTATTATTCTTTATCAAAAATTTAATTTCAAGAATAATTTTCCAAGTTTTAATTGCCCTGACACGTATTAATTTTCTATATTGTAAAAATGTGTCTACACAAGTGCACGTATGGAATTTTCGGTTCGGTGAAATATTTTTTATTTTACTTTAAAGAACAAAGAAGAAATTTTTTTTAATTTATTGAAGAGTAATCGTGATAGATAACAATCAATAAAATATTTTACTAATTTTATATTAAGTAAATTAGTAATAAAGCAGTAAATTTAATTAAACCAATTTATTACAATTAGATTAAAATACCAACAGTAACTAAACTTAAAACTCTGTAAACATAGCTAAATTTAACGAATCAAATTGAAATTTTCTTTAAAAAATCTAATTTTTAACCAATCACGTTAATCTCACCAAACCGATAATTCCATCTAAAAAAAAAAAAAAAAAAAATAATCCAAAAATTTCTTATATGTACACACAACACACAAATATCTAGAAGTGCATTAATCAGCCTATATATAAAATTGTAATCTTTAAATTATTTTCTTTTCAAAACCAGATATCGCCGAGCCTGTATACGACAATCTCGGCGAACGGAAGACAGCAAACGGCTGCTCGATAATGTCGTTAAATCTACGTACACCAGAGCCACGGTTATCAATGCGCAATCGGCCACTGCCAGCGACACCGGACACTCCGTCCTCAACATCGTCAAGAGCAACGTTTACCCTGCCACGAGCACCACGTGCTTCGCCAGGTCCCCTTCAACAACTTCAAGAATTACAACAACAGCAACAACAGCGAAAACAACAGCAGATACAGCTGCAGCAACAACATCTACAAGCTCAACATCAGTTACAACAACAACAGCAGCAGCAGCAGTTAGCCAATCGATCGGCACCCGAAGGTGCATCCGAATGGTCCCCAACAAAGGTCAACAGCGAGCCGCTAAAGAAACCTGTCAAGGAACAGGCGGAATCACCACCATCACCACAACAGCAACAGCAACAACAGCTACAGATACAAGAACAAGATCAGGACCAAGAGGTGAAACAAGAATTAGAGCAGCAGCAGCAGGAACAGTCACAAATACAAGAAAAGGAAGAACAGCCATCACATCAACAACAACAACAGGAAGAACAGGAACACCAGCTAATACAACAACTGCAGCAAGAGCAACAAGAAAAAGAGGAGCCACAACAACAGCAGGACAGCGAAGTAGAGAAACAACAACAACAGCAGCAGCAGGTGAACGGTTTGACACCAAGCAGCAACAGTGGCACACTGACGAGAAAAGTGCCACCAAGGCCACCACCGAAACCGAAAAAGAGAAATGCAAATGGACCGCTATACGAGGACGAGGGAGAGGATGGCACCGAGGTCAGTGTTTTTTTTAATGAATATTCTAGATTTTAATAATTACTTGAAAGGTTTGAAATTTTTGAAGATATTTTGTTAAATGATTGGATTAAATTTATTAGTTTAGTCTTTTTTATTTTGATCATTATTTTATTATGGTTTTTGTTGGGCAATTCATATGAAAATGCTACAAACGTAGGGATGAAGATAGCAGGGGTATTATATACAATGGGAATTGGAGCGTGGAATTGAAACGTAGAGATATGTATATGCATCTGTGAGGTTTGATTGGCTGATATATATAGATTTATAGATGTGTTCAAAAAGTTAAAAAATTTGTACGGGTCTTCTATTGTTTTTTTCTTTTTCTTTTTTAAATTCTATAAGGAATACAGTATTTTTATGGTATATAACTTTTTTTTATTTTTTATAAAATAGATTTTTACGCGTGAATAATTTTTAACGTTAAAAATCGAAGACCTTGTAAAAATTAATACACACAAATAAAAACGTAGTAAAATTAAACTAATTTAAAATAAAAAAAAAAAATTACAGGTATGATCTACCCGAGCACTCGGCGCATAGCCACAACGTCCGGTCAAAACCGCCGAGTTAAAAGGACAACCAAGCAGTCGCAGCAAAAAGTATCCACTATTACTACTACTGCTACTACTGCAAGTGCTATCAGCAACAACAACGGCCGGACGATCAGTAAGCAGCTGGTGGTGTTGCGCCGTCGTGTAAGAACCGCTAGTGCCTTCTTTGAGGATGGCTACGCAGTCGTTGACGCTGTGCGTCATCAGAGACTGAACAGAGATCGAGTAATTAATTGCCATGAAAATAATTATTATACGACTGGAACCGCGTTACTCTTCAGGCAGGGCTTCCACGACTACAATTTTAATGATAACGATGATGGTAAGGATGTGAGGATGATACGATTTTCGTTTGGAGAGCCTGCGCTTAATGAAATGATGCTGAGGCTGATGCTATTGATGATACTGATACGACTACATGGTGATAAAACCGTGATGCTCTATTATTATTATTATTACTTTTCTTGCAACAGACTGCATCTGACTAATGCGTGTAACATGTAAATAGATGGCCGTGACTCTCAGCGTTAAAAAAATAATGTCCTGTGGATATTTGACCTATATATAATATACATACTATTTTTTTGCTATTATCGTGATGATATTGTGGGAATTGTTTTGAGAATTTTTTTTGAGAGGGAGGGGTTGGTGGATAAATGGATGAGAATTTATGTTGAATGATTTGATTCTAATTTAGCGACGCTGTTGTTAGATATAAATATACAATTAAAATCGCGTGAGACTAAAGTCGATAACACTGCCTGTTATATATTTGTATTATAATGATGGTGATGATGATTGTGAATTATATGTGTTCATTTACACTTTTTGTTTTTGGTGAATATTTTGAAATTGTATTTAGACAGTTAGTTTGATAAAAATTTGAAAATTTCAAATTGTATATTTAATAACTTACTGTTAACTGGTTCTAGCAGTTATCAAAACTAACTTCCATTCCGATGTTCAAATTCTAAATGAATGTACATAAGTTAAAATATTATTTTTTATCGATCGAACAAATTAAATATATTTTATAAATTTTGAAAAAAAAATTGTAATTCTACTTTCATGGTGTCACAAAGTTAGTTTTTTTTTTTTTGCAAATATATACATGACAAGTATTGAAAAAAATCTGTATACTGCATTGATTTTTCAGTTATTTAAAATTTTTTTTTCATTATTTCTTGCTCACATGACAGAACGGTGCTAGAAAACTTTTATTCTAAATAAATAAAGCAACGAATAATTATTAAATAAATCAAATTAAATAATTACCTCTTTCTTTGCTAACGTATCAATATTTAACAGACCTAAAAAGCCTCTTAATTCCATGTCATTAGTGCATTTGAATTCGATATCACTCTAATATACCCGTACGTTTATGCGTGTGGGAAATTGTGGTAATCTGTAATGCATAAAGATGAGCACACGCGAAATGTTCGATACGGCCAGTACGGATCACTTATTCTAAAAGACAATTCTGACCTATGTTCATGTACGATTTCCTTTATGTATGTGACTATTATGATTGTAATTTAATTATTGATAACTGTCATTGAGCGTTATAATTGTGAAAGCACGATTTTAATAGTGAATTAGAACGACTATGTAAGAATGATTTGTTATTGAGTGTGGGCTACGAAGACTAAGATAAATATAGATTTTATGTGTATTGAATCCTATGAGATAGATAATAGCCATAATGTATGCGATTTACTTGTATTTTTTTGAGTTAAAAGAGTATTCATTGCAGTTGGTTTATGATACAACAAAATTTTTATTTTTATAAGTTTATAAATATATTATTTTTTTTATAAACGTATTTCTGTGAACTTTACAAAATTATGAATCTGACTGAATCTTTATATTTCTCTTATTAGAGTAATTTTTCTGACAGAACAATCTTTTCTTTTGATAATTAATAACTTATCATGCAGATTTTATCATTACATTTATTTTTCTGTACATTAATATATTCTACATCTACTTAATTCTAATATGTAATTGTACATATATTTTTTTATATACAATTCATTTACATGTATTTGCATTTTAAATCTGATTATGTAAATAATATAAGAAGTACAATGAAAATTACAAACAAAAAAGACATGAATATTATATAAAAGTAAAATTTTTATTAATAATAATAATAATAAACTAACAATGTATTAAAATAAAAAATTATTGCCATTTTAGTTATTAAATATTTTCTAAATTTTTACGAAGAAAAAGATTAAAATCATGAGATGATGCAGCTTGTATACACACATAAAAAAATACAACATAATACGTTAAAAAAAAAAAAAGAATAAACTTGATATTTCATTTACTGACTGGATTTTTGTACTTCTCTGTATATATTTTTGAAACGTTTTTGCACTCTAATAAGTTTCTTGCTCTCTTGAATTTGCTCATTAACAAATAATACACAGCTGCACACTCAATGCACACTAATTTGAGCTTCAGACTGAAAATTTATATATTTGTTCATTGCGACGTTAAATAAAAAAGTTTCAAACATAAACTAGCTGTACCTTTAAATTTAAAAAAAATAATCATCAACTTGAGAACTTTATATAATCCAAGAGCAAATGTAAATCTAAAAGAGACCGTTGCTGTAGGTAGTACCTACGAAATTCACGAGAAAAATATGAAAATGTAAAACTAGAGAAAAAAAAAGAGACGAGAACTATATAGTAGCTCTCTCACGCTGCGGGAAAAATAAAATTTTCTTGCTTCGACGCGAGAAAAATAAAGGCAGAGAGTAGAAAGAAAGAGTATGTCTCTTTATGGCAAAAAAGAAATGGCACAAAAACACCTCGTCTCTTTTTATCTCTATATATGTATATCGAATACGGCCTATATGCAATTTCGTTTTCGCAAGCCGTAAAGTCGCGTGTGCAGAGAGCTCTGTGAAACTTCCTTTCGACGCAGGGGGTGCACGAGCGTTCGACCAAAAAGAGGAAGCAGCAACAACAGCAAATGTACGTATGTATGTACATATGTATGTTCGACGGTTTAATGGTTTTCGTAGCCCTACTCATATGTGCGTGTGTATATGCATGAACGAGAAAAATATATGTATAGAGAGAATAGGTAGGAGTGACGAGAGAGTGAAAGCTTTATATACGGGACTTTGTTGTACGGCCAAGTCTGCGCGTCGAGTGCAATGTTCGAACTAGCGTCTTTTGGTGTATTATTCAACTTTTCTTTTTCTTTTCCTTTTTTTTTTTTATTGTTATTTTATTATTTTATTTTTCTTTCCTTTTTACGAGAAAAGATATATATATAAATACACTTATACATAAATTATATTTACGCGAGTATGATTATGTACACATGTAAAACACTATAAGATACTATATACACTTCCTCTCGCTCCGCGATAGATGTATTGCGGGGTCATCCTACCGCTGATCGTATTATAGAAGAAAAAAAAGAAAAAAAGTATATTGTGAAATAAAATATACGATACATGTATAAAAATAATGTAATAAGCGATTAAGGGAGACACGACGATATATTATATATATATAATAAAGCGACGACTGATGTTTTTTTCTGTCGTACGATCCTTGTAAGATAAATGTGAAAAAGAAATCGTATTTAATATAATATAGTAAGGTATAGAGAGAGAGAGAGAGAGAGAAATATTATAATGTAAGCAGCTGCGTTTTTGCACGTTGGGAAACGTAATTCAAATTGTTATGCAGCTTAGTTTAACGATGGACAATGATTTTTATACTTCTTTAATTTTCGTTATTTTATAGAGACTATGAAACAAGAAAATGTATGAATGCCAGTGTAAAATATATAATTATGAAAGATATTGTATAATAAAAGGATAAAAAGATTAAATTTAAAATAACGAGTGTCACAATAGACGTTTATTTAATATACATTTTTTAAAGCATATATACAGTGAATATGTCAAATAAATTTGCCAACTAAAATTGTACATTTGATGTCAGCAAAATCCAGTGTTTTGTAACGATCGAATACATTTCCCAATAAGCTCGAATCTAATGTACCCACGTTGACAAGCTATAAGGAATACAAAAGTTATTAGACTTTTTTCCCAAGAATTTATTGCGATAATAAAGAAAATGTGCAAACAATGATGAGCACGATTTTTTTTTTTATAAAGTAGCGCGAAATGTTATTTACTAGGGCGACGAATATAACTATTATTTCTATTAATCAATTTTATTTTACTCTTGTATTATTAATTTTAAGTAATCATGTTGTATCGCTTATATATAATTACAATTATCAATGTTGTTGTTAATGCATAATTATTCGACGTTGTCATAATTCGTCGTTAATACAGAGTGAAAAATAATATTTTAGAAAAAGCACTGTAAATGTTCTGTAAACATATTTTTTTATCTCTATCTGTCAAAGAACGACATTTTTTTTAAAGATGCAAATATTACAGAATACTTATACACAGCAGTTGTTTCATTTTTTTTTTACTGTACTCGCCTTGAAGCAATTCTCAAATTCGTAATCGATGGAACGTTCGAAAAAAGAATATGAATAATATGGCACTACATACTTGAGCGGTGCAAGCTTTATTATTTCGAAAGCAAAATATTGTTAGCGCGAGGCCTCGGTGTAGCTTTTCTTTTCTTTCTTATTTCATTGTAAGCTTTAACTCGATATGTACAAAAGCGCAAGGGAACAAAATAAAGAAGAAAGGCAAAAAAAAAAAATTAATTCACCGTTATTTTTCACTCTGTCTGTTTCGACTATACGATTCCTTTATATTTTTCAAACGTCGTTGTTGCGTATCTGTTAAAAACAAGCTGTTTTGTTTATAATTTCGAGTCCACGTTATTCAAACGCCAAGTACATGCAGATCAATTTTCCCTTATCCGTCGCAGTTATTTTTTTTTTTTTTTAGTTACGATGAAATAAAACAGTTGAGGCGATACGTGGCCGAAGTGGCGCACAGAAACGTATACAGCACACATAAAAAAGGCGAAATGTAAAGGACGAATGTACATAAAGCATGTATGATAAGATTCAGCGTATATAGTGTGTATAAAAAAAAAACGTGCGCGGCAAGTGAGTGTGTGTGTGTTTTTTTTTCTGTTTTACTTTTTTTTTTTTAAAGAAGAGAGAAATAAAAGAAGACAAAACAAAATAAAAATAAATGCATAGTACTGTATTTGAGAAAAAAAGAGTATATAATGCGTAAAATCTCATGCTCTTTTTGATGAAAAGAGTGAAAAAAGAATGGTAGATATGGAAAGATGCCGCGATGATAGGAGGAGACAAAAAAACTTTGTATACTGTATAAAAAGAGAATATATGAAATTATAAGATGACTAACAAATAAAACGAAATAAAGAAATGTTAAAAAATAATCTTGTCTTTTTTTTATTTTATACATCTGAAATAAGAAAATTTGAGAAGATGAACTAAAGTGAAAAAAAGAGGTAAAAAGTAGGGAAATGCAGTCAAACGTGAGTTGCATCCAGTTAAATAAAAAAAAAAATAATGAAGTAGTAAGAGAAGCAGTAGCTCGTTAATACTGGTAAATAAGTGACTGCATCCTCATAATTACAAGTCGAAAAGGTGGAAGTAAGAAGCTAAGAAGAAGAAGAAGACACGGAATGATGGAAGAGGACGAAAAGAAAAAAAGAAATGTAAGTAAGGAAGGTAGGAGGGATTTCACTACCGCAACTTGTATATACATAATTGTAGTTAAGGTAATCAAAGAGTTTAAAAGAAACGACCATCAGGAGTAGGTATATGGATGGTATACAGAAGCCAAGGAAACGTTTGCTAAAAGAAATAGGTCTTTAAATAGCAAGAGGTAGAAGGAGTGAGGCCTCTACATATAGGTATATATTATAGAGGGATACGGCTAGAAGGAGGAGGAGAAAGAGGGGTATAAAAAAGTAAAATAAGCATTAAAGAAATTTCTTTAGGCGTGCACGCGAGCGAAGAGAAGAAGAAGGGATATATACATGTATAAAACTTGGTATATGGTATGGGAAAGGGTTGGTAAAGGAAAAAAAACGAAAAAAAAATAAAAAAAGAAGAAATTGTATGCGCGAAAAAAGCCGCGAGAGAGAATCCACTTTGCGAGGTGCACACGAGTCGAAATGCGAAAAATGAGCGAAAAGAGAGAAAGAGAGAGAGAGAGAGAGAGAGAAAGAAAAGAGCTTGTATATATAGAAATGGTACTGAGCGTGAGGAGAAAAGTAGGCCAAGAAGGGAAAATGGAACTGGCAAAATGTGGAATGTATATACCTTTGGATAAAAGAGGGATGAGAGAAAGAGGTAGAGGAGTTGTGGCTTTGCAATGGGGGGATAGTGAAATAAAGGCCGATGCCGAGGGAATTTCTTAAGTTTTAATGAGTCTCGGAGAGACTTTCTTGTTTTTTTTTTTTTTTTTTTTTTAAAATTAATTTATAAACCTACCTGTATGTGTAGCTTCCTTGCAGCTAAAAGAAAAAAAATGTACAGATACATATGATATTTTTTTTAATTTTCTTTACCAAGTTAATACACTGTGGTTTACAAATTTAAAGCTTAATATGTTTTGGGGATTTTAAAATTTGAATTAGCACAGCAGTTACATTAAAGTTTACTTGAATTTGTGATTTAATAATGAGTAAATAAATATTAATTAATTTATTATTAATAAATAATATTTATTATTTATTAATTTATTATTTTTATTAAGATGTTGCACTAGTATATTTTTAATGTAACTTTTTTTCATTGTGTATTAAAAATTTTTTTATAATTAAATCTATAATAGTAATGTATATAACTACGCAGTTAGTAATTATGATAAAATTTTTAAAACGGAATATATTCAAATTCAATTCAGATTGAACAAGTATATTTTCTCGTAAAAATTTGTTTTTATCTCTATTTTTTAAAAAAAACTATTCTTTGAAACAAAAAAAAATCTCATTAAAAATAAAATAATAAGTTCAATGATTGCAGAAATAAACAAAAACATTTAAATATTTCCATTCTCATCAAAGTAACGTCAATTCAAAACACCTGAAAGCTTATCTTACATATAAAAATAATAATATTGACTTAAATATTAAAATCAAGCACCTGTTAAAAAAAAAAAATAATAATAATAAAACAAAAATTAATCAAAAAATATGACAAACAAAAAAAAGTTGTAACACACGCAATGATAAAGCATATTAAATATTTCTTTTTCGGTATTTTAAGCTTTTCCAGCAACAACACACGTGTTCGTAAACACGAAACTTAATAAAGGAATAAATATTAAATTTATAGAAATGGAATTTAGCAAATTGAAATGTTCAAATAAAATTTATCTTATCTTTCTTTTTTTCCTCGAATATAAAACAACATTGCTACCTTTATAAAGCTTGAACAGGATAAGCAGAATGACATTTTGTTTAAAAGAACGTTACTATGAAATTTAATATCGTAGCTTATTTTTTTCTTGTTGCTATCCTGTGCTTGTTGACATGTTTATCATCAGCCCAGTTTTTGGATTTTCGTAAGTCAACGATATTTTATTATTAGTTTATATTAAAATAAATATTCAGGAGATATTAAATAATTTTTTATTGAAAAAATATAACTATTTTTCTTTTATTTTATATTTACGTTAATATTAATATATATAGGATTTCATTTTTTAATTTTTTTTCAGTTTGTAGACAAAACGATTGTGAAAAGCAATGCGAGCAAGAGAACAAAAAAGGACACTGCGGCGTAAGAATATGTAATTGTGAATAAATAATAAAGTTAAATATGCCAATTCTAAAAATGTGATAGGATAACATTTTTTTAAATAAATTACCTTGTTATATTATCAATAATTTTTATTTTTGTAATCGCAATTTTCTCTAGAACCAGAGGTCATTAATTATTGAAAAGCAAAACGTGTCAAATTTAATCAAAATAATAAGTAAGACAAATTTTATAATTTAAAGTTAAAATAAAATTTAATTTTATAAATATTTAAGGATGGAATGTACATGTAAAGGTTTAAAATAAGTAAAGACAAATTTAGACAGTCAACATACATTATAAATTATTATTATAATATTATAATTTATAAATAAAATATTCTGAAATAACAATAATTATTTGAATCTACATTTTATATTATCTTCATAAAAATCTTGATACTATGAAAAATTATTAACAGAATAATAAAATCTTCTAATAGTACAGGAATGTCTATCAGTTTTTCATTTTAAATAATAAATGTATTAGGTGCAAATAAATTAACAAACATAATATCTTACACCAAATACTTTACGACTTTTACATTTTTTTTTAATTATCAGCAAAAAAAATAGTACATACGTAAAACACTTTTATGCATTTTAAAAAGTTTTGAATAAAATTTATTAAAAAAAAAAAAAAATTGGAAACACAATAAGACTTTGTATTTTAATTATTTATGTTTATAATGTATCCAATAATAAAATAAATAAAAAATAGTCTAATTTATTTAAAAAACCATTTACTTATAAATTTAATTTTATCATCAATAAGTGGGTGAAAAATTGAAAAATACATGTCTTGTTACACCCACGAATTTAGAAAAAGCTATTAATGTAAAAAGGGAATAGGCCTTTACTTTTTAGTGTTTTATGTATGCACTATTTTCTTTTATAACATTTATATATATAGTATTATACTTTATATAGTTTTACAATGCACTTTTTAGTTGACAGCCTCTTACTCTTAGAAGTCAGATTGATTATCTTTAAATTTTAGATAATCTTGAATATTGTATAATAAAAAAAAAAAGTTTAAAAGGCTTGTATATTGTATGTACAATATGAAAATATTTTTTATTTGATTTACTGCTAATTTCTATTCAACTTAAAATTTGTTTTTCCATTTTCAAAAAGAAATATACATTATGTTACAATTGATTGAATGATTTAAGCAAACTAATTTTAAATCTGTGCATAAAATATATATTTATCTAAAAAAAAATTTCCAATAGTTTCTTTAAGTTAATTCCATTCATTAAAAATATTGTTTATTAACTCTGGCAATCATCTAATTTTCTTATTCATTTAATCTCTTTAACAGGCATACTTGTGTTCAAAGTGAAGTAATTTGTACATACGTCTTTCAAACACATTTTGTAATTATTAAAAAAATTGTATTAATTTCAAAGTCACATTCATAATTTACTTCCTTCAGTCTTTGGTTTTCGGTCCATGTATTGAATAGTTTGCAAAAATGTTTTTAATATTACGCGTTAAAGAATAAAATTATTGTTTCATGCATTGACACTTCTTGTTCCATCAAAATTTGTATAAACTACAAAATCATAACATTATATGTGACTTAGTCAATTGATACATAAATAATTAATCAATGGTGCATTTCATAAAGTCAGGTTAATAATAGATTATAGTTACTCTTTTAAATGCAAGTGCAAATTACATCCATTTATAGATTAATAATTGTACTAATAAATGCAACTTAAAAAAAAAGTGACATAAATGTATAACAAATAAATATAATCAGGGACAGATATCACAAAATGTATCAAACTCAAAAGAATAAATATTTGAGTTTCTATTACATTAAAACAAAATTTGTCTCTAACAGAGTCAGATCATCAAAGTAAGATATTGACGTTGGCAATGAAATTAATCACACAATTGAAAGAAATCTACAAAGTAGAAGCCTCAACGTCAGGAATGTTAACCAGATTGCTATTTTGCCAATAATAGCGAGGCGGGCCGCTAGTAAAACACCAGCCATTTCTTAGTGGCTTGTCGTTATCCACATAATACATAAGATAAAAATTGCACATCTCGTGTTTGTTTGTATTACCGACTTCGGTCCAGGTGTCGCGATTGCTCTGCATCGTACAGCGAGCTGCCAGTATGTCACCCTTGTTAATTGTGCCATTGTAAAAGGTTTTATAGAACATCTGAGGCGTAAGTGGATCTCTTTTACCAAGTTCTGTCCACGTTCCATTTTTGACAACGTAGCCAGCTACGATTTTACCTAAGCCATGTGTGTGGGTACGGTAAGCAAAGGGATACATTACCTTGTTTTCCTTCATCTTGCAAGCTGACTCCATGTACTCAATACTGTGGGGCGGTATACGACCTCCAGTACCAAGTATATACACACCAGCCAATTTATTTAAAGGCTTTTTTGTCAAATGAAGAATTATACCAGAATCATCTGTATGACCATCCATGAAAGTATGGATGTGAGAATAATGTACTTGCAGTACTAAATACTTTATACGAGACTTTCTGCCAACCTTAAAGCCTACACCTTCTGGTAAGATTAGATTTGGAGCATCTCTCGCCCATGCATAGATGATCTAAAAATTTTAAATATACATTATAATATTTTCAATTTTAAGTTGTTAGAGGTGTAAAGAAGTTTAAATTTTTTATTTTAACATAATCTAAAATAAATTATAAATTTTATATTTATTTTACTAATTAATATACAACTCTTAAAATTTTAATATTGATAAATATTTTAATAATTTTTTATTCAGAAACATTAATTAACTAATTATTGCTATTGAATAAAATATTTAAAGTTAACATAAAAAAAATTTAAAAAACTCACTTCAGATTCTTCTTCACATGGACCAGCAGATACAAGTGAAGAATCCCCTGCATTTGACATTTCTCCACAGTCCCAAATAAGCTTATGAGCTCCAGGCTTAGAACAACCATAAATAATGATATGGTGAGCAGTATTCATTGTTGCATTAGGTTCAAATCCAACAATGTAATAAGTATTTTTTGTATCTACTTTGACTGGTGTACAGAGATACAAATCCGGCTGAAAGAAAAAGAGATAGAAGCAATTAGTCTCTTGGACAAAAAATAGATTATTGTATTTAAATATTCAATTTTTTAAAGTATGAAAACTAAAAATAAACTTTTCTATTCTTAAAATTTACATCTTATTAAAATTCATTTGAAGTGTAAAAGTTTATTACATCATTAATCAATCACAACTTTGTAAAAAAAATTTTAAATTCAAGTTTATTTATTTTCTATTGCTACTACTGCTAATACCATATGGTGAAAATCAGCTAACATAAACTTTTTTAAATATTAAATACAACTTTGCAGTAACATGCAGAGCTTGAGAATAACGCATGAGATAGAAAAATATGTAAAAATTAATTTATGTATATTCAAGAGAAAATTTAATTTTCCAAAAATTTTCAAAAATGAATCAATTAATTAATCTTTACAGAATCTTAGAAATATTGATTTTTAACTATTGATTTGTAATCAAATTTTTGTTAGCTTAATTTTCAATTAATTATTCAAAAATTTTAGAAATACTTATTCATGAAATTCTAAATGTAAAAATCAAATCTCATTGAAAATTACTTCAAAATAAAAATAAAATCAAAGTTTGTTTAATGATTATAATGATAAAATTTTTATAGATAATTTGATATCTCAAGAACAACCTGTTAGAATTGGTAGCATCTATTTCTATATTATATCCTATTTAATAAAAGTAAAAAACATCCAATATGTGATTAATTTATGCAAATTAGTACTTAAAAGGAAAGGGAAAATATTAGGAATAATTTACCATTTATATAGAAAGTTTAATTTCAATAAAAAAACTAATACTCATTAATACTCTTTTCCTTATAAATAAAACAGAAGAAAAACAAATCTGAGAAAAATATTCCATTACTTACGATTGTTGGTCGCACATTCGGCATAAGAAGAGAATATTTTTCTATTTCTTGACATCTTGCAAAATCGATAAAAAATAAAAGTAAAATAGGAAAAATTGTTTTTTCTCGCATACTTTTTGTGTCAGAAATTATTTATTCGCAAAATATTATTTCACTTAAAAATTCATAAAATATTTGAACCATACTTCGCGACAGCACATTACAAATGTGATTACTTTATTTGTTTAACAGTATTATGCGAGATATGTGTTTGTTGCTTTACACTTTACTGACGTATGGTGTGAAATACCTAAAAGGCGCAGTTTCATCATAGCGACTAATATAATTGATTCCCAGAAAAGGGAAAGAGATAAGTGCGCAAGCGCTAGAATTGAAAATGCCTTATGAGCGTTTGTTCAAAATTACTCTTTTAAGTTAATGCAAAAGTTAATTTACGCTTTATAAATAAAAAGAAATTAATATAAGTGTAATGATCATTAATGAAATATTAATTATTTCTATTATTTATTAATAAAAACATTTTTTTAAGCATGAATTAAATTTATGAACAATAAATTACAAAAATTAATTGTTTAAACAATTAATCTTAATCTAAAAAATTGCATTGCATCACTTTTTTCAGCTCTGATAAAACTCGTTTTCCTAATAAAAAATATTAGTTGTCGCTAATATAGAAAGTAGCCTTAAATATCCTTGCTGATGGATCAATAATGTGTCTATTTACGACGCGTTATCTACGTCATATTTAAACGTGACGTACGTCACGTAAAACATCGATTGAAATTCATTCAAAATAAAAATTTTATCAAAATAATATGAATTTGAAAGCAAACACCTTTTTAATTAACATCTTTATGAGTCCTTTTTATTTGTAAAAATGATGATAAGATTAATATAATAATTATACATAATTTTTACATAAACATTTTTTTGATATTTTGTTATAAAAAAATTAACTTACAGTGCACAATAATTTTTTTTTTTAAATATATGAGCCATAAGTTTATATATTAGAAAAAGTAATATAGATATTTTATTAACAATGTATAAAGTGTTCTATTGCACTGGTTACATGAGAATAAATTGATAGGACATACTAATAGTTGGATATTTATTCTGTTATAATATTTGCATGGAGAATAATTATTACTCATTGTTCATTGCTTATTATTGTCATATTTAAAAACATATTATGATTGATATATCATTCATTAATTTACTCTAAAATCATATTATCTATACTGGAAATAGTAATAGCCAATAATAGATTTTGATTTGAATATAATAATTTAAAAAATATACAGATTTTAATTAAAGTTTAGAGTAAAATTTGTTTTTTACAATAAATTTTGTTTTTTTTTTATATATTTTTTTAAAAATAAATGCTATACAATAGCAGAAAATATTTTTACTTATATAGGCAACAGTTTTATGATAAACAATATAGTAAATTTATTAATTTCTTTTCCAACATGATAAACGTTAACGTTAAATGTTATACAAAAGTTCTTTATGGCATAATGTGATTATGAAAAATGAATATTGAATTATTATAAAATGCAAAAATAAAAAAAAACATTAACAATCCTTTAAAAAAAAAAAATCACAGGGAATAATTACATATTAGTCTTGCTTAATCAAATAACTTTCAAGGCACAACCAACACTTGTAAAGAAAATTAATTTTCTCACATTATTCTATTCTTTGGTTTGTGTAACATTTTGAATGCTCCTGCTTTCACGAATCAGCATTTTTTTTAAATTTACCACCGCTGTACTACCGAGCTTTTGAAGTAAATCTTCCATGAACGTATCTTTCAATTTCTTTAAGCATCTATAAATAATAAATAAAATAATGAATATACAAATTAAGATTTAATGAATCTTATGAAAGTTTCATTACCTTCTGTAAATGATATCAGTCCGAAATTTTCTGATATCAGGACTGGGAGCATGCGGTCGATGGATTATAAACGCATCCGGCAAAACAATATACCTATAAGAAATTATTTTTTAATTTGAATAATTTAAAGTTAGAAATCTTTTATTCAAGTTTGAAATTATTTTATAAAACTTACTTATATCCCAAAGCTGTCAGATGTGTAATGTAAGATACTTTGTTCCAGCCAAATCCAATAAATCTTGTATCATAGGCAGGCGCTGATCTTGATAACACGATGTAAGGTTCAAAATCGGGTTCCCAAGAAACTTCGTATGGCTCCGTTGCATTTTGATACATAGAATAGTTAGTCGGAGCATGACCTTGAGACCACACGTGATAACGAAAGGTGTATAAAATTCCGTACTTCAAATATTTCAGTAGCTCTGCCTTTGACGTAGGGAAAGTAAATCTTGAAAATTGCACATTAATTATACTATTATAAACAAAATCTAAAAAGAGCATCTATATTTTTAATATGAAAAATTTTTTGTTTACCTGTATCTTTGCGTTTCAAAAGCAGGAATGATGAGAGCAGTTTTTTGAGATTCAGTTAAATTTAGTTGAATAATGTAATTAATTAAACTATGGTATAAGCCAATTTGAGGTAAAAAGTCAATATCCAGTTGAAAAACGTATGGTAAATTAACGTAATTCATTGCAACATTTCTCAAATAATTGACAGGATAAAATTCCTGGAACAAAATAAATTTTTAAAATACTTTGTAGCTTTTAAATTAAAAAGTTAATATGACTACCTACTCCTTCTTTATAAACTATGTGATATGCTATGTTTCTACGATTTTTTAATTCTGCAGAATTGCGAATGAAATCGAGGAAAGTTTGTACTTCAGCATCAGTCAAGTAGAGAGCAACACTTATGACTCCAGGCCAATGTTTGGACAGATCCTCTAAGAGTGAGATTCTATCAAAACTGCACTGGGTAGCAAGAAGAATGTCATATGGATTATCAATATTATACTCAAATTCAATAAAGAAAATATGAGTTCTATATACTATGCTTGCACCCTCCTTAAATTTAAAACAAGGATCCATTTCGTTGATCTGAAAATAAATAAATTTTTATCAAGTTTAAAATTTATTTTTAATTTTTAAAATATTATTAATAAATGTTGTATTTACTAGATCCATTTTTTCATTCACATTGCATCCCAGTAATCTCCGTCTTAATAAATTTCCATCTAATTCTAAAAACATTTGATGCGTTTTTCTAAAATCTTGAGTATATTTATTTCTAACGTTTTGCTTTCTTGGAGAATTCCAATGAATAATCTAAGTAAATTACATTTTAATAAGTTATAAAGAGAAATAAATATTAGTTCCATATTTTTAAGAAAAGAAAAAATTGCTAAATATGTGTTAAAAAGCAATACTTACATTAAGTTGATTGGCATTAGTGTAGCAATTTTCACTGAGAGCATGATCGCTTAATTGAACGTTCCATGTACAGTCTATTGTGTAAATAAATGTAGGATTATTTTTTATGACTGCATTGATAATATCTTGATCAGCAAGACTTGTTTCTGAAATATCTTTTAATACAACAGCTGCTGTAGTCTCCCACAACTTCATAAATTTTTTTGCTCTCAATTTTTGGAGATCCATTAACATAACTCCAGTATTAAAACCATTTCCCAAGGCTGGCCAAGGTCGCGTGTTATACAGGGATGATTTTTTGTACCAATTGCTTTGATTTTCTACCAGCCCCAGAAGTTGATCGTTATTAAAATTTTTAAAAAGATCCCAAAGTATAGAGATGTCATTAAGAACCGTTATGTCAGTGTCTAAAACTAATATTTTGCTTTCGTTGATTGCATCTGGGAGAATAAGCTTCAGCAAGCCATAAACTCCTGAGTAATGTTTGTTTGGAATCCATGAAACTTTTGGCACCCATTCTTCTGCTTTATAAAATGATACTACAACTAAAGATTATTGCAAAAATTACTTCAATGTCTTGAATTTTTTTCATATTATTATTAAAAAATTTAATATTTTATGAATTTATCTAATAACTAAAGTTTACAGTGAAAACAGAGAAAAGAAATAAAAATAAGTCAAAAGTAAAATAGTCTAATACAAACTAACTATATATGAACTCTAAAATTATTAAAGATTCTACTTTACCTTGAGGTAAATCCCAAGAAGTAAATACAGTATTTAGTGTTAATAAAGCAATATCATCAACTAACAAATGAAAATGTATAGGTCTAGTGCGATAAAATAAAATCGATTTCACAGTGGTAACTAAAGTAGCTACAGACTCATATCCTGCACAGACTGTAGCCACATGAATAATGGAGCAGTCCTTTACCTAAAATTAGAGCACAATAAGTTATTTATAAGAATCTAAAATGGCAGTGTTATACTTTTGATATAGTTACCTTTGTAGTCTCTACAATAAAGCCTTTATTATTCAATGGATAATGATTGAATGTGTTTTGAATGCTTTTATACTTTGAAGCCTCTGAATTTTTTGCAATCATATATGGATTCCTTATTATTGGCGCTATAAAATTAAATAAATCCAATCAACATAATCTTATATTTTAAAAATAAAATTTGTAAATATATTAAAATGCATTTAACTAACCATTTATTGATAAATATAAGTAAAAAACCATTGAAATAAATAGAAGAATGCAAAGCCATCCTACCCATGGTCGAACCATTCTGGTATATCATGCATTATTTGCAAACGCAATTAACAAATCTACATAAAAGTGTATCATTTATTGCGTGAGCTGCTGTAACAAAAAAAAAAAATTAAATACGCACTTACTAAGTTGATAACAAGTGTAGCTTTAAGATAGCATTAGGTGATATTTTAATTTCTTAATATAAAGCAAATATAAATAGGTCAACTATAGACTTACCATTTTAAAAAAAAAAAATTAACAAGTAGCAATGATTGTCATGGCCTCATCGCGCTTGAAATGAGCTTGCCCAACAAAAATCTCACTGTCTACACAAAGACTCACATGGTTTATCATTGGAAATTACATAATTATCGCGCCTCCCCCCAAATAATAAGCCATCAGTAAGAGCAGCACTAACTCCGAGAGCTCCGGGTACACATGATAAACTTGTCCCTTTTTTATATGTTGTGTACTTGTGTGTATATATATATATATATATATA
>JAPYZE010000169.1:0-91290 GCA_030522805.1 Leptomastidea abnormis | reverse complement strand
AGTGAGGAGAGATGAGGAAAAAAAAAAGAAAGAGAAAGGTAAATTAATAGCGTTTATATTTTTGTATATATATTTATATCTATATATATATATATATATATATATATATATATCCTAGAGAGTTGTACAGATGAAATAATTTACATTTAGAATTGCACGTACGGTCAATTTCGTAATTACAGCGTGGCAGTAGCAGTGAGTGAATTTGAAGTTTCTCAGCAAATCAACGAGCAATATGTTGTTATACTCGTTACTACTGCTCTCGGACTAGCTTGGTCCATAAGTAAATATCCCGAAGCTTGTATAAACACTAAATAGCCTCTGCCACTGCTTCTCTCTCTCTCTCTCTCTCTCTCTCTCTCACTCCTGGTCTATCACCGAGAAAATGGAAGCTCGTTGTAGCAGAATTTGTTGGTTCAGGAGGGAGGGGGAGAGGCATTGCTTTAGTCACTTTCGAAGCTTAGCAACTAGTTTGCACACCGCCACCCTTATCCTGAAAATCCAACGTTATTACGGTCGCCCGCCCTAGAAAATATATAGCAAAGTAATTAATTGAACGCGAATCGTCGTAACTACAAGACCAGCGTGAGAAAGGTAGTCCATTGGAAAACGGAATGGGTGAAAACGACGACGGCCACAGACATGGCAATTGGAAATAGCGAAATGTACGAGAAGAAACACACATACACATACATACACACACACATCCATACATACACATATACACACGGCAAAGTTATCGAGCAAATGAGTTGCGCGAGCTTTAGCGGCTTGTCGTAGTGGGAGCTTTCCCAAGCCACCGCGCGCGTGTCCCACCAAATCCCACTGGCAAGCCGCTAAAATCGGTTACAAGTTTTCGAAAGCAGAGCCCCGTTGGCTTAGCGCTCAATATTTCACAGGGTTTACTCTATATGCGTATGGACTCTCTTTCACTTAATACTCTCTTGTATAGGATTAGGAGATGCTTTCTCAATTGTAATGTGATAATAATTTTGACAGATTTACATAAGTGTTTTTTTGTAATTTATATCCAAAGTAAAAAAAAAAGTCTTTATAAAAAATTTCTAAAAGAATGTTGAAAAATCATTAAAAATCTTAAGAAGCACCTAAGAATAATTTTGTTAAGATTTTTGAGTACGCAGTTCTTCAAAATATTTGATCTAGTGTAGTAACGAACGTATTTGTAGAACAAATTTAACAGTTAGATGACTGATAAAAATTAAAAACTCCCGCGCGTTTGCAAATGCTAATGCTGAGGAAACCTAAATACGAGAATACGATGAACGTGACCGTTCGGCGAAGTAAAGCAGCTCGTTGAACTAGAGGAATACTCTATTGCCCAGATTTAACATTCTCGGAGCGTTTATGCAATGCGCTGGAACATCCCGAAGAACAGAGAAGCGAGCAAAAGAGAAGGACGACGACGACCAGTAGTTGGGAGGACGGGAGAAGGGATGGCATAGTAAAAGAGGGTGAGAGGAAGAACATGGCTTCTGGCTTTCTCTCGCTACAACTCAAATACCGAGGGAGTACGGCCTGGTGGTCCTGGCTGGACGACCCAAGCTTTGCTGCCAGAGAGTCAAGCCTCTCTTTCTGGCGTGTATATATATAAAGCTGATAGAGGCAAAACCACGGCCAGTAGCGGAAGCCTCGCGGTCCGTGTTTGAATTCCGAACTCGCGCGCAGCCGGGTTTGACGACTCGCCGGGCACTGGGAATCCAAATAAGCGCGATTTTCAGCTTCAATCGCGTGTACGCGCTTCTAGGATTAGGCCCTCTAGCCCATGAACCTTTCGGATATTCGGCTTGGTCTTCTTTCTCTTCCCCCATTTCGTGGCGCCTCATCCTTCATACTCGGTTTAATCATCCTCAATGAGAGGGTCTGCTTGACCATTCCTCCTCCTCCGCCACCTCCTCCAAGCAATAACCGACCTGACCTTATTCCTTTTTCGTGGTTTTGACATTTCACTGTGAGCTCTTGACTCTTTGAGGATGCCAATTTTATCGAGATATCCCACGAACCTGTTGAATTCATGCAACGAGAAGAGAAGAGTGCATTGACACTCAAAGACGAGCTGCAATCCCGTATCTTTCTCACTCTTCTTGTGAGGGTAGATCAGAGTCGAAGAAAGAGAGGATCATGGTCTGCTTGTGCATCAAACAAAAACACATGAGGGAGAGAAAATAAAAGCTATGCTGAAAGAAGAGTAGATAGAAAAGAGAGTGAGAGAGTGAGAGTATGAAGAGAAAGAGAGAAGAATAAGAGTGAGGGCAGTGGTTGAGAAGAAATCCCTTAATTTGTCCTAATTAGCGTAAACCGGCGTTAACGAAGATTCCACTTTTACAGAATTAATTAAGGCAAGCTCTTTTTTTTTCTCTCTTCGCCTCAAGCTCTTTCTTTTTCTCTCTCTCTCTCTCTCTCTCTCTCTCTCTCTCTCTCTCTCTCTCTCTCTCTCTTCTGTGCGCACTGTATATTTCTCTCTCGAGTGAAATACATACATACATACATACACAACATGCATACTCGTACTCGTTAACTCGTTAGCGTCTCTTTCTCTCGCGCCAGAGAAGAGCTGGAAAAAAAGTACTGCAGTGAAACTCGGTGTATATATACATATCTGCCCGGTGAAAGAGAGACGGACAAACGCAAGGGGTAATAATAATGGAAACGTATAATTGGCTGCAGTAGAGTAAAAGGGGGGTAAAGGTAGATTTTAGGGATTTTCTCTTAATTTTCCTAGTCGTGTCTGGCTAATTTAAATATGAGTGTATATATGTTGTTGGAGTGTGAAACTGATGTAAATCAAAGCTTGGTATATGTCCGTGTGTGTGTGTTAATGTTAACAATTTGTACAAATACAATTCGTGATTTCGCAAATAATTATATTTCATGAAAATTAATATGCGAGTGCAATTATGCTAATTGTTTCAAAATTAAGAAAATTAAAATTAATATTATAAAGCTTATTTTTAAATAAATTTACTTGGTAAATATAATTTACCATTCAATTTTTGTTCTGTTTAATATTTTTTCACTTTCACGTGCAAATAAAAAAATATGGGATAGAAGAGAGAAAGAGAAAGAGCAGGTCAGTAGTGAAAAATTATGGAATGAAAAAAAAAGTCCTTGTCCAAGAGTAAATTGCCGGTATAGTAAAGACGAAGAAGTTATGCATTTAGGAGAAACGAGCGAATGAGTGAAAGAGAAAAGAAAATGCAAACGTAAAAAAATAAGAAAAGAATGAAAATCTAAAGACGAAGATCTCGCTATGAATATTCATCTATTGTAATTAACCTTTCCCACTGCGGATTGTGCAACAAGAGAATATCGTCCACCGCCGTCACAAAAATTCACTGCGTTTAAATCTTCTTTTTTGTCAACTTTTTTTTTTAACTCGTACCTACAGTAAAAATTTATATCGTGATTTTCTTTTTTGTTTAATGCAATTATTGGTAGTTTGCAATTGAGAGATTGATCAAATAAAATTTGTCAACTTTATTTTTGCTTTTTGATCCTTCTCGTACATGTAACACAAAATAAATAATCTTTATATTCAGTTGAAAATACGTTTGTCGATCATTAAACATTTTTTTATAATTTTTGTGAAAGAGATCGCTCGAGCAAACATATATTACACGCTTTAATCATGTAGAAACGTGTATATCTAGCCTTTCGACAAACACTAAAGGAAAAATATGTAACATGCAGTAGTAGCAGGGGAAATAAAAAGTAGTGAGCTGGGGGGGGGGGGAGGTATAATGCAATGGCGAGTCGATATTGCATCGAGATTTTCTCCAGTTGAGCGAACTTTTGCCGAGAGAAAGAAAACACGAGAGAAGAAAATAAGAATGATAAAGAAAAACAACGCGTATTCAATAAGTGATCAAAAAACTAAAGATTCTTTAAAATAACTCCAGTACAAAGTTCGTATATTCTGTCTCATTAAAACGTTTCACGCAGCAGACATTGTACATTAAAAAACCAAGTGAAAAGTCACAATAAATAAATAAATAAAAACCTCGAGTCTCGATTTATACCAAGTAAAAAAATCAACAGAATTGCCACCCTTAAAACGAAAATAATCGTCTGAACCCTTCGAAATATCCGCGGGCGTATTTTTTAGGTCAACAATATTGATCGCAAACTGCAGCTGCTTGAAAATACCAAGTCTTGGCGACAAACCGCGCGTCGACGGCCGGCGCCGGCGTTTTGATTCTTTCTTTGGAAGGAAGGAAAACGGAAGGAAGGAAGGAAAGAAAAAGAGTGAGAGAGAGAGCTTCATCTGAATTTTTCAAAGCGGACGCGCAGGTTGATGAATTAGACGATGAGCTTTTTTTCTTTTTCTTTCATTAACGGCATGAAAAAGCTTGAAAGAGCAAAGGGAGATTTTTTTTTAATCGAGCAAAATATCCTTTTCTTATCGCACTTTTTTTTCTAGGCTTTTGCACCAAAATAGTAACGTAAGACTAGACGTTCTACGAGATAGAATTCCCAAATGTGAGTATCCGGATAAACTGTTGTTGGACTCACCAAGAGCACCAGCTGAATCGGGCTTTTCGCTTGAATGAATTCACGCCGTACGTTTCTTTACTCGGGTAGAGACTTTTTTTTTATTCGCAGTGTCTCTGTGTTTGTGAGGGCGGATTTGTATTTTTGCACAGATTTTGAATTGGATGAGATTTACAGTTTTAATACTGTTTCAAAAAAAAATCTTTTTTTTTGTTACGATATGTATTTTAAAATATACTGCTTGACAGATTTTTAAAAATTCTTTTAATAAATAAATAAACAACGGTATCGAATAAGCTTGCGATCGAGCTTTTTTAT
Source organism: Leptomastidea abnormis (assembly GCA_030522805.1). Lineage (NCBI taxonomy): Eukaryota > Metazoa > Arthropoda > Insecta > Hymenoptera > Encyrtidae > Leptomastidea > Leptomastidea abnormis. Next base: position 86,463 of record JAPYZE010000169.1, on the reverse strand, counting down.
CCAATGGTATTTAATTTTAGTTAAAAACTACACAGCGGCATCCTGACTATTCAATGAAATAAAAAAGTACAAAAGCTGTAAGCTCTGGAAGAATATTTCAGGCAAGCTCATGCGAATTTTTAATCGCTAACTTGGCCGGCTTTGATTCAGAGTGTCTGCTCGAGTTAATACACGTGAAAATTTAATCAAGACCTACGAGACTCAAAGTGGAAATAATTGTACTTTTGATTGAATATGAATGCTACAGTCCCTGAATCAAAAGCACAAAGCAAATGGATTACTTTTGGCTTTTAATAAAAAAATTTATTTTAATTTATTATTTTTACACTACATGATTGAAAATGCTCTTTTCAACAGATTTTGTAATGCATTTATAACTTGATACTCCTTTTATTTTATGATTTTTTATAGATTGTTGAATTTTAAAATTTTAAATATTTTATTTAATTATAATCGAACAGAAAACTCAGTTTCAATACGCATAGTCATAACAGCAATAATAAATAAAAATTCTAGCAAGAGATAAAGAGAAATGACGTGCATTATAAAATGACAATCGGTCAAGCAATCAGAATTCCAGACAAAAGCTTAGCGGGGGTATTGTCGTCGACAAAATTCACATTGCTGCATTCGCAGAAGGTCTCAGCAATAGAGCTGTAGGTAGGCGATTATCGATGCCTGACAAAAGCGAAAGAAAGTAGTGGCTCTATGGTGGAAAAAGAAAAAAAAATGAGGAACGTGGAAGAAAGAAAAATCTCCGAGAGCTCGTTAATTCTTGGGATGCGAAACGAATAAGTAGGGATAGAAGAAAGAAAAGTGAGGAAAAAGAGAGAGAGAGAGAGCGAGAAAAACAGCAGCTGTGAAGAAAAAAGCCGGCCACTGGAGCGCGCTAAGTGAAAACAATCCCAGCGTATCGTTGCGGCCTCGGCCCTCCGCTACTCCTCCTCCTCCTTCGCGACGCGATAATTGATTTCGAGCGGAAAGTAATTCCGACGTGCTGAACGGCTCTCTGGTGTACTACTCGCTAGCTGGTATGCGTTGTATCAATGCATTCCACCTGTATACCTTTGTTGCCATGTTTTTTTTTATTATTATTTTTTATTCGTTTTACTTGTTCTTTTTGCAAACGAAAAATGCAGTACAAGGGGCGCAGGAAACGAACTTCTATTTCATGTTCGATATGAAAAACTAGTATTTTTTTAAAAGTGTGCGTATATATGAAAGTTTATACTGCTGTCGATATAGATTTGCAGTAGAGATTTTTTTTTTTGAAAAAAAAAAACTAATCCGATTTTTTTTCCATTTAATCTTTTTTTTTGCAGATAAAGTAGATAAAATGAATTCATTTGAATAAATATTAACAGATTTATAGAAATCAATCATTGGTTATTGTTCCCTACATTTATTATTTGCAAAAGCTTGAATTTTCGATGCAACAAATTTTTCATCCGCAGTAGAAGCACAGAATACAATCTTTAATGTCGCGGACAGCCACGGTATTAGATGATGTGTTCAAGTTTTTAATGAGAGAACTTGGCTTAATTGATTTATGCAGTTTTCTCTCTCTCTCTCTCTCTCTCTCTCCTGGCTTGTGAGAATGGAAAAGACTGAACTTTTTAAACAATACACCGCTTAAGCCGGCACGCGCGTTATTCTCTCCCGCGCTTACTTTTAATACCGCACACTCTCTTTTATATCGGAAACTTGCAAGCTCTTTTTCTCTCTTCACGCAAGCTCGCTCCTCCTTAATTATGCCGCGGTCAAACTACTCGCGCTCGAGCTACGCCGTCGTTACGGTGACTTTCCTTCCTTCTTCTTCTTCTCCTTTATACCTTCTTCTTTAAGGAGGGTTTCACGTAAAATTCTTTTTTTACCTTTTTTTTTTTAATTCTCAAGTGGGCCTTCATTCGCTCGAGCGCAGTTTGATAATTAAATGAGGTAATGCGACGTGGAAGGTGGATTGTGAGGTGATTTCAACTGCTAGGGTGTCGTTATTACAAAAAGCTCTAATATATTATGTCGAGTATAAAAGCGCGCTATCTTGCTAACGTGTAAGGGAATTTTGAGTGGCAAAATATATTTTTATCGAACTTTCAAATAATTTTTGCACTTACAATATTCATATTTCATTATGATGATTATTGATTTAATGCTCATAATCCATATTTTATTTTTTATGTTTCAGGTGAGTTGTGTTTGTTTATTCATACGCCTATTTAAAAGCACACGGTTCGGTAAGTCATACATCGATTATTACCTGTTTTACACCAGCTATATACATATATGCATAACCACATAACCATCTGTTTCAAAAAAAGCTCGTAAAACATCAAATTTTTAAAAAGCCTCTTGGTATTAAAGAGAGGCGCTTAACATGCGCGTCAGACTGAAATATTTGCAGGAGGCGTTCAAGCGCCGAATTTACGCACATTACGCTAACTTCATATCCATTCAAATTTACACCCTTTCCCCCTCTGCCCTCCTTGATATAAACAATACAAGCAAGCTAGCCTGGCGGACATATTAAAGCGTTTCAAAATCGCGTAACATACGGCTGTAGTGGTGGCAGCAGAGCGTAAACAGCCGTTGGAAGCCACGAACGTTTAGCTGAATAATCGTCAGCTCGACTTTTCACGCGAATACTCGTTTTAACCTTTGGTTGTGCGCGATCGAATCGATTCAAATAAAAGCGACAATAGGTTAACCGGCTCGCTCGCTTGGCGTGCTTGCAATTCCTTCTTTGTAAAGAGAGCTTCAACTGATTGCGTAAATGTAACTATTTTTCGAGAAAATAACGATTTTCGAGTGAGCTTGCACGATTTGACAATATGTTCTATTTGCGTTTTAGTTTATTTTTGTTAGTGAAAAAAAATCTGTGTTAAATGTTGTGAAAAAAAAACGTTGTGTAAAAGTTTATGTGAATGAAATTCGTAAATATTTGTTGATTGAATTTAATACAGTTATCAATTGAACTTTTTATTATAAAATTCAATATATCAATACCGTCCATTAATGAGTTTGTCGACAAATATTGCAATAGCATAAAATATTGCCTTATTACAAATTTCAAAATTCACAAATATTTCTATTGATTTTAGAGAAAATTAAAAATCATATTAAATCATTGAACGAGTTTCAAAATCGATTGAATACTTGAAAATCAACCATGTATATCACATACACGGCAAATATTTACCGGCCACTGTAGCCATTGCATCCTCAACCCCACGTACCTTGGTCAAGCATCGCAGACCTGCACGCACTACTCGAATATACCTGCTAATTAAGAAGAGAATTAAATTCGGTCCATCACTTGCCCGCAATCTTAACATGTAGCCTCGCGGAAAGACGCAAGATATTACGCGTCATGTAGGGATAAGCGTGACGAGATCTCTCACGGCTAATGAGATAGCGCTCTGAAAAACTCATTGCCAGTCTGTATCTTTATTAATGACTATTATGATGTTGTGCAACGTGATTGGAGTGGGAATCACGCGATTCATTGCACAACGCTTGATATTGAAAAATTCGCTATATGATGCATCAATGCTTTATGTTTATTTTTATTCGATTGATAATATATCGAATTTTATTTTAAAACACTTTTCATTTTTCTTGTATCGAAATCAAATCTATTTATGAAACTGAATATACTTAGTTGGCTATCTTTATAATGTATGACTCCAGTGCCTAAAGCACAATTTTCATTTTGCGTGCATTAGCTAATTTATGATTCTAGCTTATATGACACTATTTTCTCTTTACATTATGCTATTTGTAAATTATGTCAAATACGCGCAAGGATTAATAATTAAAAATATTTTATATAACGTCATAATAAATGTACTATGTAAAATTGCATGTAATTAAACGTAAAATCCTGGAAAATTCATGTTATTTTAAAACTTTTAATGATACACCTTTCTCCGACAAAGAATTTAATGATGAAAATTACAAAGATGAATAAAACATGTTACAACCATAGTTTTACCTTTCAAAGTAACTATTTAAAACACCTTTTTTTTTAAAAAAAAAATAAAAATTCCACAAACAACCTATGGCAAGCTCAGGTATAATAACAAGAGTCGTTATAACATCCAGATTATCGTATCGTACAAAGAGGAAAGAGCTGCTAATCGTTAATTAAAAATTGTTCAACAAGTCCTAAAGGCCAGTCTTACAAACATAAAAAATAACTCTAGCCTAAACTTAGCCTTTCCTCGTTATTTTTTCCCTTACAAGCGGCTCTCCTTGCGCTATACTTTCCACGCAGTAGTAGCCACTCGCTGTTCGCCAGCGTGCGATTCTTATTAAAAGCAGCGGAAAATTTGCTCGGCAGCGCGTACACCTGAAAATGAAAAGCTCAGAGAAAATCTCTACGTGGCTTATTATTATTATTATTTACTTTTTTTTTCTTCTTACCAAACCCAGAGAGCAATGCAGCTTTTGTGCACCAAGCTCATCCGGTGAGTCCTGCGTAAGAAGCGCATTGTCCCGCGAGACATTCTTCTTTATTTTTTAGCCTCTCTCACTCTTCTTCTTTTCTTCTTTTCCACGTAGACCTTGTTTCTATTCGCCTCGGCGCGTTTGCTTCTTCCGTATAAGCGCTTATTTGTTTTCGCGGTTTCCATAAAGACTACTTGCTGCGAGAAAATTTTTTATCGCCTCTCGCTTTATTTTTATTTGGCAAGGCTAGCTGGTTAAGAGCACCTTCTACTCTCTCTCTCTCTCTCTCTCTCTCTCTCTCTCTCTCTCTCTCTCTCTCTTTTCTACGGCATTTCTTCTTTTGCCCAACTAGTTTTATAACTTCTTTAAGCAAATTTTCGTGGATTATTCAAGCGCGGTTTTATATCTGACGCATAATGAAAATGCATATTTTCTTTTTTTTTCCTCCTATTTTTCACCGTTAAACGCCCGCGAGAACGATGAAAAGGAGAAAAAGGAGGTAATTTAACCTCTTCTAGTGTAGTGAAGAATAATTATAATTTTTACGCACCTAAAAGCCTCAACTTTTTTACTTCTTGTTGATTTTTTTTCGTATGGTTAGTTCTTTTTCTTTTTTAGGAGTTTGTTAAACTTGTTTCAGCGTCAATTTAGATCACGTTACGCCACGCTCAACAATCACATGTCCATGGAAATATTTTCTCTCTTTTTTTTTTCAATTGTAAAACTATGTCGTTGCACTGTGATTTTTTTAGTAGACAACAACACGTTTGGTTTCGAAACTCACGAGCTCACTAAATATTTATAAAGATTGAATTGTAAATTCGAACACGAGTGTATTTTATTGCGGATCTTTGGAAGCGCGAGAACCACCAGCAATCGATGCGCACGATTTTAAATGAGAGAAAGAGAGAGAGAGAGCGTCGGTTGATATTTGCACAGAGACGGCCTAATTGCTCCTCCGAGATTAACCTGTTGTTTTTCATTATTGACTCGCTGGGAATCGGTTCGTTGAACAAAATCGTTCGACTGTATATGATAATAAAAATTGGTAAAAAATAAATTGGAAACAGATCAATCAAATCTGAGTGCTACTTTTTCAAATAATTAAATAATACTCTTATAATATTCATGGATAGTAGACCGTTACTAACAAAAATAAACCATTATTATTAGATTAATATTCATCACTGTATTATTAATAAAGTATAAGCTTTGCATTTTATGACGTTAATGAAAAACTTGAAAATTTGAATAATATGGCAATATTTAATAAAACAACCACTGCGAAATAATAATCGAGATTACATTTATTTGATAAATAAAAAATTTATTATCGACATTTACTTTAACTAAAAGCAAAAAAAAAATTCACTGAATATTTAATAAGCGTCAGTTTGTTAGTCTGACGGTAGGAGCTCGAAAAAATAACAAGATTTTAAAAAGGGTAAGAATAAGAAAAAATGAAAGAAAGAAAGAGGGAAAATAAAAAATAATTTTTTTTCGTCCTGGAGAAGCCAGTCACCGAGGTTCTCATCCCCTTTACAGCAGAAGCAGCAGGCCCTTAACAAGCGTAGCGACAGCGTCGAGGGTCGTAGCCGCAAAAATAAAATTCTCAGCCGCGAATAAGCCACCCCATCTTCACCCAACTAACTTTCAGTGCCATACATACTTTCCACAATCATCGTCTGCTCGCCTAGCAAAGAACATATAAATATATGCCTGCAAGACACCGCAATCATTCATCGTAGTAGTAGTAGTAGTAGTAGTAGTAGTAGCAGTATAGTGATCAAGCGTATAGCTGCAGAGACGCGTAAATATATTCCAAAGGGAGATACACATATACATATAGTCTCTTGTCTCTTCTTTGTACGTAACTATAATTTGCAACGCTTAAACGCCGGTAATCTCTTTACGCTCTACCAACTTTCGCGCCCATGCAGACACACAGATATAAATACATACGCGCAATTATCCTTCGCCCTCCGGCTCCTTTTGCGCGCCCTTTAAACTCTCTTTCTATTCTCTTTCTCGGGGTGTAAAAACCCGCTAACCCTCCCTACCCTTTCTGTTATACACCCCCCTTTTTTTCGACCTGCCGTCAAGGTCCCTCCCCCCTCCTTATTCTTCTTCTTCTTCCTGAGTTCCGTATAAACCAGTTGCCGTTTCCTGCGCAAAAGGCCTCTCTCTTTCCTGACACGCGCGCACGAGGATACTAGTAATAGTAGTAGTAGTAGTAGTGGTGGTGGTCGCGATGCGATGACGTGAACCCCGTAGTAGTAAGCCATGTGTCCGCGTGTACATGATACTTTCTTTAGTTCGTTTTAGAACTCGATGGAGGGAGATCGGTGTGGTTCTTGAATTTCTAGAATTTGTACTTGGTACTCAGATTTTATAGATAATGAAGTTGTAAAGCAATAAAAAATTTAAAAGTGTTGAGTTCTTGTTGTCTTCCTCTTGAATATATCAAATACTTAGTGTATTGCAAAGTGTTATCATCATGATTTACAAGATCGTAAAGTGCTATACATAGCTGTGTTAAAAAAAAAAAAAAAAACCTGCATCGCAGACATCCAATTAAGAAGTTTACTTTGAACACTAAAGGAATAAAAAAAAAAAGGAAGTTCTTTCGTGCCGAAGCGTATACGAGAAGTCGAAGAGCCGCACATACAGAGTTGGGCAGCTCTCGAGTCGCGACGTCGCCGCAGGCGTCTTCGAGTGTTGTAGTGCAAGTAGCAGTAGTAGCAGTCGCGTTATATAGCCTGTGGAAATTACCAAGAGCAACGCAGATATCTATACACACACACACGCGCGCACATACAGATATAATATACTTCGCGTGTATAGCATGCGGCGTACCAGCCAGTCAGTCAGTCAGTTGGCGCTACGACGACGACGGCTTGTGCCACGAGAATTCCCGACTTGTCGCTTGCCATCGCTGCTTTCGTCGTATATACCACACTCCTTGGCAATTTTATCGTCCGTCGAGCATTTCTTCCTTGGTTTTCGTATATACGTGTAGTACACAGTGGTGATGACGGGCCGCACGTGACTGGATTTGGTTACTCGTATACCGCGAGTTACAAGTGGTTTTCGATCGGCAGCTCTCGACACTTGTGCCAAGTGAATCAAGTGTACTTAGTGTGTGACTGAATTTTCTGCTAAGGAATTTCGTGTGTGTCTTTTATAAGTGTGTGTGAGTGAGTGTGTTTAGTTTTTGTGTATGTGCACACGTGTTGGAGATGCTTTTTTGCTGATGTTGTTGCTGCATGGCCGAGGTTGCAGTGAGAGACGGCCTTGGTTATTCGAGTTTATAATTTTTTTTTTTTGTAATAGGAATGTTGTGCAACCGGCTCTTATGTAATTTTTTGAAAGGCTTTTTTGTTCGTGAAAAAGCGGATTCACTTTGCTGTGATGATTATGTAGTCAATGGATTGCGTAATCGTCAACTGGAATAGAAATGCCTCTCTTTATTACAATTTCAGTTCTAAAATTACGAATAATATGGAGTTTTAATTTAAACGTGAAATAATTTTAAAAATCATAGTTATTATGAATGAAATAATACATAATTTTCTTGGAAAATATATAATAATTTTATAAGAGGTTTTTTAATACTGCATTTTTTACATATATAAATATATATTATAAGTACAGTTATCTTTAGTACAGTACAATAAATTGCATAGCACCATGCCTATTATCAAATATCAAATGCTTCAAAAATATAATTATTTTTTTTTTTACAATAATAAAATAAAAGATAGCAGTTGAAGATAAAATTTAGAACATTATTACAAACAGTTAAGGCAGATTCTTGGTAACCATGCGACAATATATACTTGCGCTCGAACAATTAAAAAGCCGAGCTGAAAGCGTTACGCTCGGGTAAGCCGTTGCTCAGGCAAAACAGTAGTCGGCATGTAGTCAAAGCCACAGGAGAAATCCGCTGCTCAGCGGGGCGCGTCCGTCAAATTGGGCCCGATAATGAAGGGAGCAAAGGAGTAGGAGCAGGGAAGCAGGATGGCTCTATAAGCGTTCATAGCCTCTACCTAGAAGAGAGGCAAGAGGGGGGGGTGATGCCACACCGGATCGGCGCGCGCCAATAATGGCCTTAATACATCATCGCTGCGTTGTTGCAGGCTCTCTAGACGCGCTTCGACGAGCCCTGATTGCCGTTTGCCCTCCATCCTACACATGTAGCTCGCGCAAGAGCTTACGATCATCCGCGCAAGCGTTATTTGATTATAGGGGCTGACGCCACCAGCATCGCGTTCGATTATACCAGCCAAGGTCTGTCTTTTTGAATATATACGATGACTTTTTGGATAAACGATTTAATTGACCGGCTCCTGGCTAATTGAAAGCTGGGCAGCTTTGATGGGAAAATGTGTAAGCTGGTCAAACGTTGAAGCTTTTTTTGTTGTATGTTGAGTTTTTTCGACGTAGTGAAAATTTAAGTAATGGTACTATATGGAGAAAGATTAACGGCGTTATACGCTATGTGAGGAGAAATTTAACTAATCGTGTTTACGTTAGAGAAATAATTTTAGCTACCAACAAAAAGTTGAAAGTGGCGTTAAATTCGTCAGTGCATGCAGTACAGTTAAAAAGTTCGCGCGAGGATGACCTGGCTTTGAAAATTAAATTTTGTCCCTTTACTCGAATACACGTAACAAAATTCAATTTTAGAGTGAGAAAATATTTTGACGTTCTAATTATTCGCCTTTTATGGAAGTTAATGTTGAAATGACGGACGACGAGGAATTCGTCATAAAAGTATAAGGTAATTAAATTATCGTTCCAAATACATAATTAAATGTACCAAAGGTTAGGATTTAAAAACAATTTTTAAATAGACTTTCTTAAAAATCACACTAACCTGTCATTAGTCACATTGTAAAATTCCGTCAGTTATTTTATTCAAGGAAACCGAATTATTTCTTTGGTAAAAAAAGTTGATTTGATAAAACCGATGTATATATACACGTGCTCTCGTCAATTCGTAAATCACTAACGATCTTACAATGCTCCCCGGTAACATTAAAATTTTGCGGATCAAAAGAAAGCTTCCTCCAACCACAGAATATCAAAACGATTTTTCGATGAAGAAAAAGAAGGTCGTTTCCCGCAAAAACCTTAGTTACATTAAAAATTCACGCAAACAACTCACCCTTACCCCTAAAAAAACTTACAGGCAGCGGTTCTTTACCTCGTCCTCCCCTCTGCTTGACTCCAGCCGCGCCCTTTACGACGCAGAGAAAAGATACACCGAGAGTGAGAGACAGAGAGATCGGGGCCATTGTCGTCGCGTGGTAATTATGCCTCATTAACGAGTGGGCTGGCTTTGGTAAAGGAGTGGGGACACGTGAACGACACGTGTGTCTACTTCTTTCTCTCTTTCTCTTTTTCTCTTCTTCGCGCCTTTAGCGTCAAGGTTTTGCGAAGCGAAAAAACAAGGGCGCGATCGATATTTGCAGCCGGTAGTCACTTTCCACCCTGGCAACGAAGCTGCGTCGTTCGTGCAAGGCTTTTTTTTGTGCATACGCCATTTTTGTAGCACATGCGGGTGCATTGAAGGGTTTTTTCATTCGAGTGCGTAATATTTTTTTTATTTTAGTGGGGTTTTAATTGAGGTGGATAAAATTTGTGAAAAATTTAATGTTTGAGATTCATTGTTTCTTACCTTTTTTGGTAGATTAATTAGCAGAAAAATTTTTTCTGCAGAAGTCATTTTATGAAAAAAATACATTTTTCAATTTTCCACATATACCGTGAACTTCCATTTGAAATGTAAATATTTTTCTTATTAATTAATGAAGATACGATGAAGTATTTTCAAGATATAATTTATATGAATTTCATTTTTAAGAAAATTTTTTAATTTTATTATATGTTGTGTGAGAAAATTTTTTAAAATTTGTCCTACTTTTTTGTTGAGATGTTTTGGTATTGAATTATTTTTTAATTCAAATGATTAAATTACCGTTGCTTTTAACTTAGTAATGGAGTAATCTAATCCGTAGTATTTACTTTACCAGGCTGTTCATTTTCTTTGTCTCCCAACAGACGTTACTTTACTAAGAAAAAAATTTTTTACCCTTGGATGTTTGAACAATATAATTTTGGTTTAATTGACCAAGTAAAATTCTTTTTGTAGATTAAAAGCTAATATTTAATCAAGGTGAAATTATGTTTAAAGGATTTTAACTTTAAATCTCTTGTTTATGCATGAGATTTAAAATTGCGAAATTTGATTTCCATATTCCATAGACAAAGCCTGAAGTAAATAATACTGTTTTGAAATGTAAACATCAAAGAAATTTTAAATTTACGTAATGACAATACCATGTTCTATAAAATACAAAATTTTACAATTTTACATATACAAACAAGATTATTTAATAAACTTTTTTATCTGAAAAAAGAGATAAAAATCAATAACATTTTAGAAATCGATTCAATAACATTAAAAGGGTAGATAAGATTTTCAGAGATCCGAATAACACCGCCCTTTCGAGGTTTCTACTGTTCAAATCCTTTAAACTAATAAAATGGGAAAAAAATGGTTGAATTTCTTCGGAATAACAGTTTTTTCTCAAATAACTATTTTTTCAAAATATGATCGTTCTCGTTATTTTTCTTTCGATTGTAACTTTACAACAGCTGTTATTTTATTATCTAAAACAAATCAATTTTGTATTACTAATTTTATTGATAAATTCATTTTATATAATAACTTAACAAGGCTTGAAATTATTTCTCTAATCGAAATTTAAATTCACATAGTTAAATTTGAATTCGCAAACTAGTTGCAAACAAGATGAAATAGTGTATAACTAGTTTTAAACCGGTTCTAAATTAAATGTGACGAGTTTGGAATATTTTTACATCTTTTGTATAGATATATCACTTATAGCACTTTCTTATCTATTATAGTTAACAATCTTACTAAAAGATTAAAAAAAATTATTTTTAATTTATTTAAATAATTTTATTTAGAAAATAATAAAATTTTCGAGTTTCAATAAAATATTATCTTCTTTTCTACGAAAAGAGAAAAAGATCTGATTCATTTTTACGCGCAAACAACAAGTATTAACAGCTAGCACCAGCTGATTCGTATTATACAACAGAATCCATCCCTAGGGAATCTCAAGTCGACTTTCATTTCTTCTACGCCCTTTGCGCTTCATTCTTTTTACCCTCCCGAGAAAAAGATCTTGCACGTGCTTGCAAGCAAGAAAAAAAGAGAGAAAAAGATAGAGAATAAAAGATATAAGAGTAGTAAAGCAAGATAGAGTAAGGCAAGCCTAGAGAACGTACGAGATTCAAGCCTTGGAGACCACGAAAAATCGGGTTGTGCTTCCCGGGAGCAAAGTGATTTTTGCTCGGTGTTTAAATTCAATTGTTGATTTCAATGTCGAGAAAATTCTGGGCACCGGCTGCTGCTGCTGTTCGCACCCACACGTGCTTGAAAAAAGGGATTCTTGCTCTCTTTTTCTCTCTCGCGTACACAATGGCAACGTAATTTTTGTCGAGGTGTGGCGGTTGCTCTCCTATATAATACAGCAGCAAGAAGCGCAGAGGATTCGCGCCGACGCACCGGAAGTTAAAGACGGATGGGACGACAAGGCCTCCGCGGACTAGCACAAGAGTAATGGCGCCTGTTTGTCCAGCGGCAGCGCGGGACTGTATTGATTGGATGCACTTTGTATTTTTCTATTGAAGGTAAATAATGGCAGCTTGGACCTACTCCACCTACCTATATCCTCTCAATCGCTGGATAAAGGAGAGTGGAAGCGAAATTAAAGGTTATTGCTGCTGCTTTGTCACGCAGGGAACTACAGTACATCCTACGCGAAAATTCATTTGATAGCTTTTGCATTTTACTTTAATACTTTTTATCCAACTTCGCGATTCTGATATCTCATTGTTGTAAATTTATCTTTTTAGAAAAATTATCAATCAGGATAGTTATCGATATAATTTCAAATAAATGGAAGATTTATTTTAAATAAATATTCCACATTTTTGTAAAATTTACGAGAAAAATAATTTTTGTATAAAGCGAAAAGAAGAATGAATAAATAACAGACCTTCCATAACGTCAACATTTTTTACATAAATTTCTCATAAGCTCCTCATAGTTTTTCCTCTTCCTGCGTTCTCAAAGGCGCAGATAGTGTATACTAGAAATACAACGAATTTTCCAATTGTCAAGGGTCTAGCCGGTATATAACACACAGATATTCTCAGTGAACAAAAAATATCTGCTTCCTATATACACACACACACACACATACAGATGTATACACGTTAACCCAACCATTGCAGCAAATAAAGAAGCACTGGGTCGCTTCTGCGAAACAGGATTCTAGTGCCTCTTTTTCTCCTCTTTCTCCACCCACGCCTTTACCTTTTCCGTTCTTCGTATCTCTCATGCTATACTATTCTCCCACTCACTTTTCGTTTCTCCTTTTTGAGCTTTGGTACACGCAGCAGTTCGCACTTCAGCCGGATATATCTATATGTATATACATACACACAAGAGCAGTGTTTTCAATCAATGGAAGTGCCTCGTGCGAACTTGTAACTCTCATACATACGTGGTGCTACCTCTCGCACCAACGGCTGCCACGTCGAAGATTGATTTATTTCTCAATCGTTACTCTAGACGCTTTACGGCCTATAGCCTGCCTCGTGTTTATTGCCTTTCTCTCTGCTTGATGTTTTCTGGGAATGATCGTATTGCTATAAGATGAAGATCTTAACTTTCATACTTGTAATAAATCTGTATTATACCAAGCTTTATTTATGTATGTATAATTTAATCAATCATAATTAAAATATTTATATTCAATCGGCTAACTGAATAACCAGAATCTTCTACTGTGTGCAGTTCCAAGCTAAAAAGCAAAGCTCATTAGCGCCATGTACAATCTCGAGTAAAAAAAACAACAACCGCAAGCTCGGGGAAAGCGCGTGCAAGCTCGCTACGTCTCGCAGACCACCTCTAATCTCCTGGCCGCCAGACGCGGCACGATCGCGCCTTTTTCCATTAGACCGCGCCTTTCTCGGTCCAGACCACATAGAATTACGTTGGTTAGCTAGGAGGACAAAGAGCTTGAGCTTGCAAGCTTACTCCCAACTACTCGTTTCTCTAGAGAAATTAACGGACACGCGATTCTACGTTCATTTCGTTGTTGCTTGCTTAAATTGAACTTTGACTGGAAATTTTTGAGTCTAAAACTGTGCAGAGTCTGGAGTTGAGTCTTTCGTTTTTTCTTATTGTAAACTGTCGAGGGATTTCAAGATCTTAATAGGAAATAAAATAAAACGAATGTGTCGAGGTTTTTGAAAACTTGGCTGAAGCTTTTTGTTCTTCAATAAAACGATTCTCTGAAATAGTACTTTATTCTAAATTATTTTTTATAGGATTGTACTTTTAAATATAATCTACTTAAAAGATATTTTAAAACTAATGATCAAATATTACAGTGTAATTGAATTTAAACCTTCCTTATTCAAGCGTTAAATGATATAATAAACGGAAGCTTCTTCTATTCACTTGAAAACTAGAGGGCAGTTCTCACCATTTGAAAAACAAGAGTACATTTACTAGCCAGATGCACAAGTCGTACATTTGTTTCTTGATGGCCTGGGAAAAGCAGCTAAAGGAGCAGCGTTGCCAAGCTGAAAGGAAGCACTAGACTCTCTAGCCCGGCAAATCATCGATCTGCTGTTGGCTAATTGAAGAGCCGAGGGTGTAATTAGCCTCTTCTGCAGGCTGCTCGACTCGACGCCCATCCACTACTACTACCACTATGAAGGCAAGCCTCCCTTTTGCGTTATGCTCTTTTTCATCCGAGCACGGAGGCTGCGTTCGTTTCTTTCTTTTAACACGGCTGCTCGTCGTGTTTAACTCGCGCTTGGTGGATCCACACAAAAGTTGCCCTCGGAAAACGTTGCTCGTTTTTTGAAGTAAAATTGGAAATTGTTTTGTGGATGTAGGCCAGACTAAATTTTGCGTCTGTAAACCTTGCTAGCTTTTGAATTATTTTAAAAACGTAGAGTAGATGTAAGTATTTGCAATATTTTTTAGCGAATATGCTTAAAAATATTTATCCTTGCAGTTGATAAAAAAAATTTGCTACTTCTATATTTGTTTTTTATTTTTACTTTTAGTCATATAAAATCGTTGCAGAGATTTTTTTGGTGTGTATAAATAAAAATAATTACCTGGGTACAGCTATTTATTACAAGCTGGTGGATACTTAAGGGATGACCATTATTTTTAATGGAATCTTCGTGTAAGCTCTTACTTTTAGTATGTTTTTTCTTCCAAACTGTCACACAAAGGCTTTTCTTCATAAATCAAAGTATTTCGCAAAATGAATGCAAGCGAAAACATTATTCTGTAAAAAAACAAGCAAATAATAAAAAAAGTTAACACCATGAAGTCTTTGTCTTAAATCTTTTGTACATTTTATATTCTAAAGAGTAAATTTTCTTCAAGTATATTTTTCTCTACATACATATGCCAATATACCTTGATCTTATTCAACGTTTTAATTTTTAACCTCATTAAAAACAATATCGTATCATCATAACAGCACAAACGTACAAAGTTAGTAAAAATAAACACTAGGAAATTTTTAAAGAACATGAAGATACGTAGATACTGCTCTAATAATTTTCAATCTTTTTTATCACTTTTAATATAGAGTTTTATTTAAAAATTATGAACAAGAGCAACTGAATTTAAACTTATACATTTATATGAATAAAAGAGATAAGCGCAGCAAGAGCGAGCGCATTTATGCAAATATCTATTCAACTAATTAAAGAAATTAAATTCAAATCAAGAAATTTCCTAAATAAGAAAAACAAATATTTACAAAGATAGCCTGTATAACATACCTTCTTGAAAGCATCCACCTTCTCAAGCTTTTTAATATTCAAAGACTAATTAAAACATTGGTCGAAAAATTAAAAAAAGAAAGATAATAACGTGCTAAGAATAACGCTGGACGAGGCAGTGTCTTGGAAATAAGCCGAAAGCTAAGAGGCACACCTGGGCCAGGAACCAGCTATATAATTCTGCCTCGTAATTCGCTCAAAGCTGCTTGCATTCCCTTGAGGGGTGAGAAGCTGGGCCTTCGTGTAAAGCGATTTCTCAACGTAATCGTGGCATTATGTGCCAAGACGAATGCACCTCGATTTGGCTATCCGATGATTAGCAGCAGCAGCAGCAGCCGTCGTATGTTGGGTGCTCCCAAGTGTGCGATAAGCTTCAGGTTTCCGTGTACAAGTTTTTTCCTACTATTACATTTCGTACTGTGAGAGCTTTTCTACCACTGTGAAACTGACGTAAAAAGTTTGGTACTGGATTTTTATCGTTCAAAAAACACAGAACGATGGATATGTTTCACAAAAAATTCTCTTACATCGTAACCATATCCATGAAATTTTAAATCTTATCTATGCTTCAGGTAAAATTTATTCAAATGTGCTCGGCAGTGTGTATGTGTGGAGCATTGCGACCAAACAATTCAAACCAGAGCAAATATCAGCCGCAACAGTTAACCGGAAAACTCAGCGATTGCACGACTATACCCCTGGTATTTCCCCCGTAATATCCGACTTTTCGCTGAGACGCCGAAACGACCGCGTAAACGGGGAAAAAAGCTCTCGCAAGCTCGAGCAAATGAGCGAAGTTTGCAATCGGAGGGCAGGAGCAAACGCGAAAAAAAGGGTGGTCGAGGGCAAATAACCACGGCGTTGTCTCGTCAGCGCTCTACCTCGAATACGCTCCAGGCGCTCTGATGCCGGCACTGCGCTCGACTGCACTTTTCGCGCTCGGTCGGTGCAATACGCGAGAGCTTTTCCCTTCAGCCTCTATTCCTCTGGCTTTTCATCGATATAAGGCACACATTCAGAGAGAAATAGAGAGACACGCCCGATACAACCCTTTTTCCCTCCGGCTTCCGGTTTTCCCGATTCTACGTTTTTCCGCGGCTCCGCACTTCTCGTCGTTCTCTCTGTTACTGCTTTTCTATTGTGGAATACAAGCTTCTGTTTGGGCTTTGGATTGGATTCTTTTTTTTTTCAACTCGAGTGGAGTACGAGTAAAACTAATTTTTTTTTTGTATGGTGGAGTTATCGAAATGAAAGATTGAACTTTAACAATATTAATGCTGTGTTTTTTTTAAGGACGATGTAGAATAAAAAGCTTGCAAGTATAACTGCAAAAACTTACTTCGATTAAATAAGAAAAATAAAGGTACATGACCTTTGTATTCCGTTGGGACGTGATCTAATGGAAGTAAACCGGCTTTCAGTTAAATTACCTATCTAATGTATTAAATTACTCGAACCTTTTTTCAGATATTCTTTGTATTTTCTGGTATAAAAAGAAAAAAGTAATTGTTTTTAGTAGGCTAATATGAAAAATTTTCTTTTGCATATCCCTTCTTGTGAAAAATGTCAAAAAAACAGTTTCTACACTTCCAAAATTCAATATCTAGAATAAGATGTCGGTTCGTTAAACATAAAATTTAACAATCAACCAGAATTGAAAATCACATCGACGCATTTTGTTTCACGCTTATACTTCAATGCAGCTCTTTTATTCGGTTTGATATGCCTTTCTCTTGCTTAGGTTTTGCATTTTCCCATTTTTCTCTTTTATTAGCCGCTCCCCCGCGGCATAAATAATAAAGTCTCGCGGTCTCACTGGCATTTGCCACTGAAATTCAACGACAGCAAAATCACCTTCACAAGGCTCGATATCGAATAAGTCGCGATTTTCCTGCAGCTTTACGTCCCTGAAACAAAATCCCTAGTGCCTGTTTATTAAAGCTGAGGAGGAAGGGAAAGACGATGCAAGCGTAACCTCGCAAAATTGAAATGTTTACGATGAAGGCGCTCAAGTACTGATTTACGACGTTGATTGTTTTCTAGAGAATAAAAAATCGATAAACTTATACGCAGTGTAAATATTCTTATTTTATTTAATGTTTTTTTTTGTTATTTTCTCATAAAATCAGTTAATTTTTATGGATTTTTTCTTTTTTATTTTATTTTAAATATAATATATTATTTAAAAATTTTTTAAAAACGAATTTATTTATGTCATTGAATGAAAATATTATATTTGAAAACAGCAAATTTCCATTAATAAAAAGCTTCAGTCCATCAAAAATGAATATCCAGCAAAATTTAGTTTAGAATCAGGTCGGTTTTAAAAATAAAAGCTCCACACGCAAATATAACGATATAATTCTCATCATTACATCGTGACAACTTTGAAAACTGCAACACATGCCGAAATACATCACCAAGCACGTACAAAGTCAATAAAACATCAGGGATCTTCGGACGAATTCCACGTGCTTCGCTAACAATCGCTAGAAAATGGGAAAAGGAAAAGCTCGAGTGCTCTGCTATTGACTTTCTCGAAAAGATGTGGCGGTGGTAGCGGCGGAAGAAAGAGGAAGAGGACGACGTCCGGCGCAGCTGCCTCGATATACCCAGCAGACTATAACTCCTTCCTCGCGTTCTCCTCTTCCTTTTCCAAGCATTCGCGTGCTGGAGTCCCAGATAGTCCCGATTCAATTAGCCCGGCAAGCAGCGCTCGCCTTGCTCGATTGCGCCGATTTTCTCTTGCTCTTGCACGCTGCACGTGTCGCGCCAAAGCCGAAAGCAACGTCTTCTCACGCTTATTGCCATCCCTTACAGTCTGTTTAGATCTTGTTTCGTCGTTTTTTTTTTTTTTATTGGACCCCTTTACTATACTGTGCTAGCTGGAAGCGAAAATTATCAGCGAATCGTGCTCGAATGCTTCTTTATGGGAATCATTTTATTTTTAACTTTTTATTGTCAGTTTTTTTAAAAATCTTTCTTACTAGGATAAAATGATTATAACAAAAAAATCAGTTGTCAAGAGCAATTACATTTCACAAATAAAAATACTGGCAGAATATTGAACGAGACTATTAAAATAAATAACTACGCTCGTCATTACAAAAAACTGTCGCCGCAGTCATTACGATATGGAATATATCCAACATCATTCCAATTGATCGCAGCTTACTATTAAAAACGAACTTACTAAAGGGAAAAAAAAATGAACGAGACGACAAAAAAAATAAATGTCGAAACCCGTAAAGTTAAAAAATCGAAAGCTTCCCGCAAATCACCCACAAGGTTAAAAAAAGTTGGAAAAAGAGTCAGCAAGCACACACAGCATATGCGATTAAAAAAAAAATCAAATCCGCACATGCACAGAGTTGGTGGAATGTTGAAAAAAAAAGTTACCACGACAGCCTTTGGCTTTCTAGTAGGCGAGCACACGCACAGCCAACTACATACGCGGAGCTACGTTTACGTTTGAAAAATAAAAAAAGCGAGCACCGGCACTTGAGAAGTCGCTCGTGTGTTAACGCCGACACGGTTTCACTCTTCAACGCCGTTACTGAAATATTATTATATCCTCCGGTCGCTCTACCCCCTGACTGCTTTTCTCTCCTTCCCTTCGCTCTCTCTCGCCCATATATACCTACATTCGTGTAAGCGTATACGCGATGTCGTTCGAACGCATAAATATTTTTTCTCGAGCGTGGCACTTGCCTTTTCGGCTGCAGACGCTTCTCACATCGCAATTCGTAAAAGGCGAAAAGGGAAGTTCCGCACTAAGAGGAATTGAAATAAATGGAATTGGGGGCGTTGACTGCGGGAATCGCTGTTTAGGACTTTATTGATGCGGGAACTGTATTGAAAAGTGTTTCAGTGGTTATCGTTTCAAGCGGTGAATCGATATTAATAACGATGCAATTTTTTTATTCTGCTTTATAACTAAAAAATAACTAAAATTTTTGTGAAATCTGAATTTTTTATTTTATTAGGTAGTTTATACTTTGAATATTTGAAAAATTGATTTTGAAGTTTGTTGCAATTTAGAATTATTTTAATTAATACAAGTATTTATGAGTTTCTCGAACAATTTGTAAAATACCTTAGCCTGTATATACAAAAGTTAAGCCGATACGTCAGTTGAAAAAATGTCAAACTTGCGCAAAAAATTCGTTCGCACATTCCGCGTTCTCGGAGAGAAAGAGAAAGGGAGAAGGAGAAAAAAAAATAAAATTTTCTCTGGCAAGCTGGTTTTGCTAAAAATTTCAATAGAGATTTTAACGAACAACGAGATATTTGACATTTCACTGCCGTACAAATTGAAATCCATACACTGTCCTCTGTCCACATCTGGACACAAAAAAAAGACTAAAAAAACATACGTCCGTCAAAATAAAAATAAAAGGAAATAAAAATAAAAAATACAATTCACGAATGTGCATTCCGTTAAATATCCGTTGACCGCTAAAAGGAAAATGAGGAGAGGAAACAGCAGAGTACACTGGAAGTAAAAGAAAAAAACTCCGCTCACCGACTTCGAATCCTCGTATATATTATTCCGTGCCCATTTTTCCGACCGCAACCGCACCTTTCGGAGAAGAGGAAAAGCAAAGAAAGAGTCGGCTCCATCGATGCATTTCTGAGCCGAGGAGGAAGAAAAAGGGGAGAAATGGACCAGCGATAGCTGGAAGCACCAAGTGAGCAAGAAGTGAAAATGGGCGGGAATCGAGCGAGACTTGAATACGAAGTAGAACAGGTTGCCGGTCGGATTGGCCTCCTGAAAGATGGACGAGGGGCGGCTCCACGATCATCGTTCGGTCGGATTTTCTTCGGATGTATTATTTACTGGTGGCTTGCTGATTTCTTTGCACTTGATGGATTTGTTTTCTAATGGCTCGTGAATTTTTTATCTTACTGTTGCTTGATTCATGGTTAATTTTTGCCTCCCGTACTGCCCCTATCTTTTTAATGTACAATATACAGTATCTCCAGACGATTTAAATTTTAAGTTTTCAATTTTCCTACTTCTTTTTACCTTTCTTTTTTTTTTCATTTGTACAAAATTTTATTTCAGTTTTATATACTTTTTTTAATTATCTTTATTTAAAATTTAAACACAAAAATTACTACAACTGCTAGAATATGAGTAAATATTTTTCTCATTTTTGATAAACTAAAAGACTTGCTATCTGTAAAAATAATTAAACATTTCTAAGACTACTTTTACATCCCAAAAAGAAGTAAAAAATTGAAAACTTAAAATTCTCCGGCAATTTTCTTAAATACAGGGTCTTCCAGAGCTAAAAAAAAAAAAAAAAAAAAAGGTAAAAGATACAGTAGCGGAAGACGGAGTTTTCGTGGTGCGACACGTGTAACGTCGGCCCACAGACTTTTGCTTGCCAGTTAGTCAAGTCTCTTCTCGCTTTTTTTGCCTTTCTTTTTCTTCCACTTTTTCTCTCTTTTTCTCTTTCTTTAAGAAAAATCCGGAAGTCGCTAGCAGCGTGTTTGGGGCTTTCAGCCGCTCGCAGAACTAAGTTTCGCGTAGTAGTCTGCTTTCGTCTCTCACTAAACAACTTGTAACAACTCCGCTAGCCACTACTTTTTCTTTTCCTTTTTAAACTTTTTTTCTTTTTATATAAAATTGAGCTGCTTTCTGCGAAAATTGATGTGTACTGGAATAATGTATATCGTATAAATGTTAAAAATATTATTGCACGAGTAAAAAGCATATCGAGTGCTTTAAGTAGTAATTTCCTGATATGGTCAGACATACATAAAAATAACGTTTATTCACAAAATGACCAAGCAACTTTTATTTCAATAGTTATTTCGCCTAAAAAAGATAACAAACACCAAATTACAAAAAGCATCATTAAATTAATGTAAAAACACGAACTTTTTAAAACCCTTAGCTTAAAATCCACTCGCAAAAATATACAAGATAAAAATCGGACGCTGCATACATTTTAGTGCAGCTCGACTTTAATATAATACCGGACTAACCAAGTAGCGTCCGACAAAGCCAAAAATACGCAGACACCAGCCTCTCAAAAAGTTAACCGAATTTTCCATCGCGTGCCAGCCGCGAAATAACTCCTTCGTAGTTCAGTCCAAACTTCTCTTTCTCTCCTCGCGAACTTCAAAATAATTTTCTCGCAACTTTGTGCTAGAGCTTTTTACCGCGGCACACCGGTGGTATACCGGCTTTAGCCGATTATGAGCTTCCGGAGGCTCTTATTATGCTCTTTCCGCGACCTGGTCGTCATTTGATCTCTCAGTGCACTGCTCTTTGTCCGGACACGCTCCTCTTTTTGCTCATTTCGAGCTTCGTAACGTCATTAATATGCTAAACTTAATGAAATTTCAATTTCATTAAGCGTGGGGAGTTCATTTTCGGCCGCATTAAAAATAACGCGAAGCTCGTTTGCTAACAAAAGGAATAAGAGAGCGTAAGAAGATGAACCAAGCGGTGAGGGCAAAGTTGCAGGTTTGATAGTAATAGTAATAGTAGTAGTAGTAGTAGTAGCAGGAGGAGAAGTAGTAGGAGGAGGAGAAAGAGGAGAAGTAGGAGGTAGTGGTGGAGAAGTACTTTGGTAAGGGGGAAACTTGGTCGATTATGCGCGCGAGCAGCCAGGTTCTCACGTAATCGCCTTGCAGTACCTCCCGCGCCAATGTCCCATTGAGCTTGCGAAGATCGACTTGTCGTAGGGGCCTACCGCGGTGTCACACGACGCGCTCGCTTCTCCCGCCCATCTCTCGTTCATCTCGATGCTGGCAGAGCGTATCTGGAGTAAATATATGCACTTTGAGCCGGAACTCAAAGACCAGCTCGAGCTTCCAAGCCTCTGAGCTTGCGTTCTACTCTCGATGAGCTGACAGACTCTACTCGGCCGACTTCTACTTTCGAGCTTGATGAGTTTTCGAGGAGGAGTAAGACTGGAAATAAAATGAGCGAGATGTGCTTTTTGTGAAAAGCTTGATCGGACTATCGATTGATGAAGGTCTTGGAAAATGCGAATTTTAAGATTTTAACAAGTTTTTCGGTTTTGAGAGAATTCTAAAATATTTTGATTGTAATACCAAATCAAATTTTTATTCATGATTCTCAAATTTACAAAAAAACTTATAGGTATATTAAAATTAATAGAAATACGAAAGCTTGGCAATACGTGCCATCTGGATATAAATTCCATACGGTTGTGCCCGACTGGAGCGTATGAAACTTAAACGAGCACCAGACTCGCACAAACCCGTCAGCTCTCACGAAAAATATCGGCCCTCGGATCCGCCTACTCCAGCTGGCCGAGACTTTTTTAAGTGCGCATAAATCACATTATGCGGAATAGTCAAACGGCAGCAGCCGTATGCGAACAGAATCAAAGACCGACCATCCGTGCAGCGATCGATAGGGATGAGAAGTCTCTCGCACCTGATTTTCAAGAGCCGTGCAAACTGATTCTAATTAAGGGGGGAGGAGAAAAAAAGTTGTCGAGTCGGCGTTACGCGTGATTTTTTTCTGTGGCCAACCTCGTCCTTTCTTTGTCTGTTTTATCTTTGAGGGAGCTCTTTTTTAAAGGTTTGAACAGGCTATATTATAATGCAAGTGCCGCTTGCGACTAATCCTTTTGTCACAGTATTAATTAAAGTTAAAATAGCTTAAAATTTTGAATAAATGGGCAAAGTTATATGTCACGCTTATATTTCTGATCAAAATATATAGAAACAAAATGCAAAATAGGCGGGAAAGTTATTACTTAAGCATGTAAATGCAATTATCGACGCTGCTTTAAAATTCAATTTTAACGCTGAATATAGTTCTCATTTAAAACGCAAATGTGATACCTTGGTAATAAATTGATTTGTCGCATTATTTCGCGCCATAAACATTTACGAATATATTTGAGAGGGAATATTACAAAATAACAACAAACTCAAAATATCGTTATGAAATTTTTGCGTAATTCATTCTCTCAAACTTAATCTCATCTACGTAAAATGTCAACGTAAAATTTGCCAATGCACGTAAGGGTTTCTCATCCAATCATCTTTTTACCTCGAGACAAAAGCAGCTTCAAGCGCAATGTCTATGATCATTATTTTTGAGATGAGTAATCGCAGAGTAAAGATCGTTACAAAATGTACCACTCCATCGCTTTCTGGTTCATTAAACAAAAAGCTTTCACAAAGCGACCCAGGACGATCCATCCCTTTCGCCAAAGAACAATCAAACGAAAAGAAGAATTTATTGCGAAAAAACGTGTTACACCTGCGTCTCGTCAAGAGTGCGAGAGTACATATATACGGCTTCCAGAAAATTTGTACTTGCAACTCTTCCATGTCTCTGCAAGCTCGGATCATCATTATTCTTCTTCTTCTGATTTTTAGCCTCTCGCAAATACCCATGTGTGTATGTGTGTCCTCGACCTTTTGTCAGAACGAAATTTGTCGTAAATTTTTTTTTTGGACTCATTTTGTTAAAAGGGCTTCCGTGCCAACGAATTTTTTACGACGAAGAACCCAAAGTTTTTCAGAACTTTTGCAAAATACGAGTTTTGCTTCAAATTTTTCGATGCAAACGGAATTTAAAATTTTCAACCGAATATTTTGAAAGTGCTAGCTAGAAGTTTTAGCTAGCTTTTACAAATTATTTAAGAATACAAGTTTTTCTTGGATCACATTACTTTATTAAAAATTAACTATTATATCATTGTATAAATAAATTATGTGATCTAGTATAATTCAACGATACTAACCTCTTAGAATCAATTAGAGTACCCATCTTGTTACTTTCCACACTCGATCCCTCTCGAGGTTACCTTTGAGACGGCTTCGAACTTCTGAAAAACAAATCCATTATTTATGAGCTTCTCGCTCTTGGATCTCCCTTTTCTAAACTCCTATGTTTGCTAGTCCCATCAATATAAAAGCATACGCTGTGGCAAATCGGACGTGGTAGGCTCGTTCTCATATTTTCCAAGTGATGTGGTACACACACACACACAAACACAAGCTCAAGGGGGAGGAAAAGCCACGTATGCCACGTGACAGATGTTTCTCGCATCATTACACGCGCCACCTCGACTTGAGGCTTTGATTAAAATCGTTTCTCTGTTCTTGCGTTTGACGATGAGGTAAACGTGATCGTAAAGGAATGGAACAGCTTGCGGCCTGGTCGAGTACTCATCCGTTTTATTAAGGCCTAGCTTGAAAGGCGGTTTATCGCAATCCACATGATTCGTCGAGGGATTGGTGATGCGTGTTGTGACGCTTGGCCGAGATTTACTTTTTGATCTATATGACGTGAGTTCTACATTGTAAGACGTGTTCAAGTAGTAATAGTTGGATTAGGTCAGACATTGTACTTTTTTTTGCTTTTTATAAATAAATTTAGGTTGCGGTATATTGATTAATTTTTTATATTTTCAAAATTCATAAATATTTATTATGAATAATATACATTTGATTTTATTAATTTTTGCTGCATACGATTCCTATTTTATAATTTATTTTCTCTTTAATAAAATAGACCATTTCCTTTTATTACATCGTTTTCTTATTTTCTTATGAGCTTTTAAACTTTTTTACGTTTAACCTTATTTTCAAACGATTTTAAAGCATAACTATGAAACGCTAATGAACTGAACAATAAAAAATAACAACTGAAATAAAGAGTAGCACAAAAAACTTAACTTATTAAGAAACTAATAAAAAAATATCAAACTATTTTGTTTGGAAAACAGTAAAAACCAAATAACTTTTCAATTATTTGAACAAAATTTTGGTAGAGGTCAAAATTTATTTCACATCAATATTTTACGGTTTGATAAATTTAAAAAAAAAAATATAAATATAGGTATCTTTTTATTCTGTTAACGTTTTAAAAATAAATATTTGCTAAACTTTAGAGTGTAACTATGGTGCACCATGATATATTATATTAACATGAAAAAAAAACTCAAAACACATATTCATATTTACTATCTATTAAATCATTATAATATCGCTGCAAGGCAGATTTTTATATCATGTGATAAAGTTAAAAGAAAAAACAAAACTAAAATATGAATAAAAAATGTTGAGATTAAAAAAACAAACTGTAAACGAGGGTTGACCAAAAAAAGGTAAAGACTACAAGAAAAAAAGCAAAAAAAAAAAAATTAGAACGATACAGTCAAGTTTACCATAGACCAGAGGCTAAAGATACAAAGGTCAGTGGAGTATAAAGCACAGAGCCATGTTAAAATCCGTCGACAAGATAGGAACGCCGGCTATTCTTGCCTGTCCGAACCGGTATCGATTCTCAACCCCGTACCTCTTCGTTGGCACCGCAAATGATTACACTGTGGTATTCCACTAACTGGCCAGAGATTCTCTCTTTCTCTCTCCTCACTTCGATACTCTCAATAAATCCGAAATTTTCAATTTTTCTCTTGTTTTAATTTGAGCTTTTTTTTCGAGTCGTACTTTTTTTGATAGACAGCCAATGCTCTTATTTTTTAACTCTAAATAAAAACTAATAAACTGGACAATATCTAAATTTTCATCTAATTTAAACAATAACAAGCAAATCTTTTACACCAGCTATCCAATTTAACATAACGATATTGCCTTTAAGAATAGCATACTCTTCCTTCAGTTCCAACCAAAATTCATCCGTCTTATCAAGACCTTAAAATGGGTAATGGAATCCTTGGGTAAGAATTGCTCTTTCTCCTGGTCCCGAGGACAAGACCGTGCGTCTGCGGCCATATACTCCCCCTCTATTTCCTCTAGAAATCTGCAAAACGGAGCACGTAATCTAACGCGGGTTTAAGCGCAGCAGCAGCAGCAGTCGTGCGCTTTTACTTGGTATAAGCGCGAGGTTATTACGACGTGGCGGGGTTGTGCGCCATATGGAAAGGTGCGATAGCTTTCCGAGGCTATCGTTCTACTTTTGCCTCGACCGCCTGGTGATGCAAGTTGTAGCTCTGCTGCAGGCAGAGACTAATCTGCAGCGGACCACGCCCGCTCTATACGATGAGATATTTTTTTGGAGTATGGATTTTTTTTCGAGTTTCTTTGATAACATTGCTTGATCCTTGTGCTCAAGCTTTTATGTTTTTTTTTTCTCTGACATGATTTTCTTTTCAAAAGGAATATGATATTGAGGGCTTGTGGAAATATTTTTACGTCCAAGGGAATTTTGGGGAGTGTAAATTCAAAGGCATCTCGAGAATATGTTTTGCGGATCATCTTCTTTTTTTTGTGTGTGAAAGCTCAGAGAATTTTCATATTATTTTCCAGGAATTTGTAGAAGCTTTTTTCCTCTTTGTTTTTAATCTTATTATAAGTGTATTTGCTTCGAAAAAAGTACCTGTATTTTTTTTTAATAAAAAAACTATTCTGAAAATAAGATCCTATAAGTCGAGAATGCATTATGGTTAATAATTCTGCTTATTATTTCAGCTTTTTACTTTTAAAACTCTCATAGCAAAAGTGTTTTCTCGTCCGCAAAGTTATTTGAACATCGCGTTTACTTTGACAAAGTTCATCGAGTACTTTTTTTCTTTTTTTTTCCCCCCTTTTTTTTAACTCTTCGAGTCCAATTGAAAGTTCAGTTTAGACGAAAGCTCTTAAGCGTTTTCCCGCGGCAACTTTTAAACCGAAGTAATTTGTTTATTTTCCAGCTCTTACTCTCACTATACAATTCTCAAACTTCCTATTCTCTATTTTATCGATATTTTATAAATTTTAGCCTCCTCAAGTTAAAATTTAAATAATTTTTTCGTAAATAATTCAAAGCTTTTATGTGCCCAAAAGAGCAAGCAGTTTTTAGTGACAAGCAAATCCGCTTACGTGTAAAAATTCAAAACTTGCACATTCTTTTTTTCTTTTTTTTTTTTTTTTATTGTATTTATAAATAATTCAACGTGTACTATGCTATAGTTGCACGGGTTTTTAGTCGAGAAGCATAAACGACGTTTCGACAGCTTTTATGCGCGTTCTAGCTTGCATACGTGCATGTGTGTATATACCATGGTGACTTTGATGGGGATGAGAGCTTATATTTTTATAGAGGCATTCCAGAGAGGGATAGCGCACTTTTTTTACGAGAGCTTTAGCCCGAAGTTATTTTTCACGGTACATTTAAAAACAAAACAAAACAAAAAAAACGAATAACATCATTCTGCGTAAACTGCTCAAATATACAATATTTAGCGCAAGCTCATTAATATGAAAATCGTAATGAATAAAATTAATCGTTATTCTCAAAAGCAGGATGATAAATATAAACTTGTGTTATATCCAATGCAATAATATTATCGCTTCGAGCTCTCGCGCTCACGCGGTTGATGAAACAATAACAAGCTAATGATGAAGTAACAACAGAATTGCTCGAACTTTGACAAATAAAACAAATTTTGTCTGGCGTGTATTAATCAAGCGTAAAAAGTAAACGAAAGGAAAGAGCGCGTAGGTTAACTAACGAACGCGCGGCATTAATGTGTATGTGAACGATGAGTTTTGAGAAATTTTCGAGCTTGCGGCTATGCGTTATATACTGAGTGTAAGAGACTAGCGTAGAAGAAGGGAGAGGCAAAGTTTAAATTATCTCGGCTGAAAACGCAAAGGGCAGAGAGGAGAGAGGAAAAGGGAATGAGAGCGAACGAGCAAGCGAGCTCCGGCTAATTGAAACGTCTGCGGGTCCGGGACAGGAAATGTCCGCGGGGCAGCAGATAATAACGTAAACGCGCGGCTGAGTAAAAGCATCGGTGGCGCCCAGTAATTGTCGCGCGATAACGAAGCTAAAGTCGTTAAATTGAGGGGAGGGGGTGGATGGATCGGTGGTAGAGGAGCGCTACTCGAGATAAATTAGAAAATCATAATACAATTTGACTATCCGACGTCATTGGAAGCTGGTGTGCCTCGGAAATGAAATTTGACTAGGTACACGAGCTTTTGTTATATGAGCGGAGGGAAAAGGATTAGTTGAAAAAGCTACAGTCTACTTCTCTTTATTTTTTTTTTCTTTTTTACTTTGTCAAGATTTTTTAAGAGCTTTTTTCTGTGCCTGGACTTCTGCGGCGATTAAAGAACGAAAATTTATTACTAGGACTGTATTTCATTTTTGCAGTGAATGAATGAGTTGTTTTTTCTTTTTCTTTTTTTTTTTGCTCCTATTCTTTTTTACCTGGAAAAAATTTGATTTATGAATTATAAATGTCTGCTGGTATAAAGTAAAGTTCTTTACAATGCCCTGAGATTTAAATATATGAATCTGTAATACACAGAGATTCTTAACAGCAGTGAACAAAGATTTGAATATTCCACACTAAAGAAAACAATAAACGTCACATCACAATTCAATCATTTTTAATATAAAAATGTTTTTGAATATTTTTTTAATTAAATGTGTAAATAAATACGTTTTATACCGTAAAATATAGGAATTGAAAATGTTAGATTAATTACCACTCATATGATAATTAGTAACCTGGCGTGAAATTAATTTCCGACTAATACACATGAGCAGTCATATCTCTCCCTCCTCCCCCCCCCCCCATCCTCAACCAGTTCTCTGACTGCAAGCTCTTCCTATTTCCGTTTTATTTCATCCTCAGTAGATAAAAAAAGTCGTCGGAAAGAGACTGGCTTTCATCGACCGCAAATTTCTAATGTGCCCAGCGACTGCGCGAGAGAGTTTCTCTATTTACGCGCGATAAATCGTCTCCCCTGCGGGTTGTGTACCGGGAGTATAGTCTCTCCACTTCTCTTGGTATACGTTTATCTGTTCCCTTTCCAGTCCAGGCTGTGCTTCGGTATATAGCAAGTGGCAATGTAAATTAGAAGCTCGCCTTCTTTTTTCCTCTGCTCTCTTCCACCTCTACCTCTATTTCTCTTTTATCGCAGGAGTAGGAGGCCGTTTCTTTTATTGTTTCCCGGCTGATTCGTGGTTTCGGCCTTTTTTTTTGGTGAAGTGAAAAAAGAGGAAGGGGAATCATGGCGCAACTCTACTCGTCGTCTCTGGAGCGCGCGTTAATCGCCCAGAGCTTGCTCTGAAGGGGAGTTCCGGGTGCAGGAGAAAAGGAAAAACGCGGGAAATTCAGCACTTAGAGTGCACTCTGGCCTCCGTTTTGGCAAGTGGAAGTTGTCCAGAAGTGGATTGTGGCATTAAGTTATTATACTCCTTTTTCTTTCTTTCTTTTTTTTTTACTTTTCTTTTCTTATTTACGTTTAATTACGTTTCAGGAAAAAAAATAAGTGCGCCGCATATAGCTTGTCAATTTTAATACTTCTTTTTCACTTTAATCACTAGATGTAAGAAGGCTTACATTAAATGAAGTCTGTAAAAAAAAGGAGGAGAGGTAAGAAGAGAAATTACTTCATAAAATTTCTTACAAAATTCTCGTAAAAAAGTCTTAAGTCTGACGCATCGTTAATTTCGTTAAATTTTTCTTGAAATATCCATTTAACAGGCTCACCTCTTTTGGAGCATCGATTACTTGTTCATGTCGAAGCTCCTATAATTTACCGAACAACTCAGTCTTTTAAAAAAGAAAGAAGAGAAAAGAAAAAAATGTTATAAAAAAATAGAGCTTCGGAGATAAAAAAAATACGAGCAGTAGCTGAACAGGCTTGAAAATCCAAATGGATATATGGAGAAAGAGAAAGAGGCCGGTGAAAGTCGATAGAAAAGGGTATACACATACACGCATTGCTGGTTATGTAGCAGCAGGAGAGCGAGAGCGGTCGAGCAGTAATTAATTAAGAGGCAGTAGCAGCAGTACTGGACCAGCCGTTTTATACGTCGTCACGCTGCTGCTGCGTCCCTGGAAACGTTGGAGAGAAACTGAACAGCACTCGAGTTCGTGTATACGTACGAGATACTTGGTCAATGCAGCGCTTCTGAATGTTGTGTGTGTGTGTGTGTATGTTCGAGTTTACGGTAAATAACTGCGAGAGCATAGGACACATTTTCTTTTTTCACTTTGTTGTTCTACTGAGTGTTTTTGTCACTGTTTTGATGAAATTGTTTTATTTTTTTATTTTTATTGACAGACAGAGTAATATCGTATCACAGGTACCTACTATGTTATTCGAAGAATAGGTAAAAAGTTTTAAAACTATTTGACCTGCTTTTTATTTAATCTATTTTCACAAAGTGTTATTAAAATTTTTTTAAATTTAACATCACGATTTTATATAATCAAATTTTTAATTAAAAAAATTCAAAAAGTAGTTTAAAAAATTCAGTAAAATTTTCACTGCTTTAGAATTAGCAATAGCATATCTCGTCTATCCAAGCGTTAAAACTACAAGGTCAAAACGATCCTGTTCACGCGTGATTCCACTTACGTCAAAGAGAGAGAAAAAGAGAGAGAGAGAGAGAGAGGCGTCCAGACTAACGTATACATACATAAAAGTACTACTCGCACTACAGTCCAGTCGTACCTCCGCAGAGCTTTAATTAGCGTCCTAATGAGCAAGTGCTTGCACTCTTCTCACGCTGCTGCTGCTGCGTCCCTATCAATTTTCAGCCACTTGCATATGCATAAGAGGAGCGAGAAAGAGAAAGGACATTCCCGGCAGTTTGCGTAAAATTTTTACCGGGTAATCCAGCATTTTTCATGCGCACCGGCACTTCGCGTTATACTTTGTTGGTTTAATTCATTATTTTTTTCTTTTTCTTTTTAACAAAGTAACCATCTGCAGGGTGCATGGGATTCCTTAGTTGTTCAATGTTGCCAGAGCTTCCAAGCCAGAGAGACTGTAAGAGCGCATCTTCGCTATGACGCTTTAATCCTTTAATGTGAATTATGTCCGGATAGTAAGGAAGCGACTATTTCTCGCGTTCAGCACACGTTGCTAAAATTTAATTAAGAAGCATCTGCCAATTGCGCTTACAACGTTAATTTTTGTTTTCCTTTAAAATCTCCAGAGTTCGTGGTTAACTTACAAAATACACTATTTAGTTTTTTTAATTAAAAACTTTATTTATCGAGCGGTAAAACTGTGCTGTATCTTCTTTAGCCTCCTATAAAAGACGCAACAACAAACTGCAAACTCGAATATTTTCCAAAAGCCATTAGCGGTAAGAAAGCTCTCGTTGTCTATTCCTGGTTGCTGCTGCTGTTGTTGTTATTGTTGTTGTCGCAACACAAGCTCAAAGAAAAGCCAACGACTTGGCGTTATGATATGGCATATGTAGATATATACGTATAACCACAAAATCCGTATTAATTAATCATCTCGTAGCTTCTTCCTCCTCCTCCTTCTCCTACTCGTTATACCAAGCAAAAGAGCCTCGGCATAACGCTGCTGCAGCCTGAATTTTCAATTTTCCATTTCACATGTACGAGCTTGAAGTCGTACACGTAGAGGAAGAGAGAAAGAGAGAACAACGTGGCAAAACATCCTAGTCCTCGTCGTCGTATAGTCGTTGGCACATAACATCGCGAAACGCAGGTATTAAATACGCGCGCGCGAGAGAGAGAGAGAGAGAAAGAGAGCGTATATATACGTTAGATCCGCGCGAAGCGCGAGCATACCCGATAAATATTCATGGACTGCGGAGGCGGCTACGCCTACTAGTGTAGGTAGGTATATGTATATACCACGAAGCTGAAAGACTAAGAGAGAAATAGAGAGAGAGAGAGAGAGAGAGAGAGTCTCGTGTTACGACGACCCGGGATTCGTCGCGGTCTATACGACGTGAAAGAGCACCGGGAAATCGATGTGCCTTGGGACTGCATACAACGACGACGATGACGATAAGAGACATGCGTGTATATATATATGTGTGTGGGCGTGTATATAGATCTTTCTATGTGGCTTGGCTTCATGGTTTAGATTGGAAAAGCTAAAGTATTGTTGCAGCCTAAAGCGAAGAAACAAGTTAGTTAAGGGGATTAATTATTTATTCTGGGTGGTTAGGAATTAATTTTTAATGTATTTTTGGGTGTATTTTTTTTTTTTTTTTGGAATTGGTATTTGAAAAGAATGTGGATTTGAAACAATTAAAAAGGTTGAAATTGATGTTGATATTGAACGTAAGCAAAGTCTCCGCGTATTTCGCATTTGCATGAAAATTGATTCTTTGCAATCACACAGATTTCAGATCTATACGTAAGCTAAATTTTCCGAATTCAAAATGGTTGGATCGATAGGATTGATGGATATACGAGACAGCTTTGCTGTTGTGATCTTTTTTTTCTCTCTCTCTCTCTCTCTCTCTCTTATCGTAATCCGTCAACGTTGTATCAGTTTTGAAATTTCGATTATAAATTTTTTGACACTCTTATTAAATCCTAAAAATTAAATTTATTTCGTTAAAACATCCCATAAGTTGCACTTTTTTATTAAATGTAAAATTTAAAAAATTATCATATTAAACATTTTATCTTTAATACTTGACTGGTTAAAATTCAGTTTTACTTTTCATAATAAACAAAATTAAAACTTGCAACGTATCAGTGCAATAAATTTATCGTTTATCTACATCATGGCAATATTCTCACAGCTTTGCGGACACTTTACGATCTAAAAATAAAAAAAAAAATAATAAAAAAAGTATCAAAGGACAAAAGAGGTGTTAGAAACCACAGGACAGGCGATTACACGCGCCTTTGACCTTAGCCGCTTCTCTAAACCAAACGAGTGACTATGTATTGGATAGTCGAGACTAAAGAGCCGAAGCCAACTCTCACACGCTCGAATATTTAGACTCAATTTCGTGGTGGTTCACTGCGTAAAAAGGAATTTTTTATCAGCGGTTCGGTTGAAAAGTACGCCCCTTTGCTCCCTTACCCATCCTCTCTTACACACGAGCCTCACACAGCGAGGATCGATAATTAAAGTCGTTAGAGCACGTGCCGAGGGGATTTGAGGTGGCAATATACACGTTACGAAAATTATTACCAGGCCTCGTTGTTCTCCTTTTTCCCCATTGAGCTTTTCCTACCTCTGTCTCTCTCTCTCTCTCATTCATTGCTTAGCGTAAATATTGGCGGTTTTCGCGGTTTTTCGTCTTCCTGGACTCTTCGGCGATATAGAACACATGGAAGATAGAGAGAACTGCGAGTGATCAAAACACCACCCGCGAGGCGCTGAGGGATTAAACTGTACGCTCTAATTTGAAAGCTTTACAAGGTTGGATATGGGTAAACGTGTGCAGATAATTTTAATGAAAAGCGACGGAATTTATAAATTATTATTATTATTTTTATTCTTTTATGGTTTACGTTTAATTTCGTATGAGAAAGGATTTTTGTATTATCGAGAGAAAATATATTCTCGATATTATTGTTTCGGCTTCAATGCTAAATTTTTATTATTTTTCCATTGATTTATAATTTTCTTGTTTGTATTGGTTAAATTGAATATAAAAAATAATTCAATAAATTGGTTAATCTTAATCTAACGTTTTTAATGTTTCAAAAGAAACGTAAATTATTTAAAATCGTTGAATCTACCTTGAAAATCCTTTAGAGAGAAAAATTGCTCATCGCCCGTAAAAGTCCAGTGAATTTTCACCGGAATAAAAGAGGGATTTCATTTTTTTTTCAACTTTTCCTTCTCCTTTTTTACACCCGTATTTCACGCCAAATTCATCCCGAGAAAAGGGGAGGGAGGGATGTTCAAAAGGATACACACAGATTTTATCATCCCAGAATGTACGTAAAATTTGTCTTCGACTACGTTATTTAAATCCCTCAATTATCTCGACGACTCGCTAAAGCGCTCTCTCTCTCCCTCCCTTCCTCTTTACACAATGAATTATCTCTTTCTGTTTCTGCTCCCTTACTTTTTTGTCATGATTTCCAGGACAACTGTCGTGAGAGAAAAGATAAAAAATACTCCCGCATGGAATTTCATCTAATGCGTTCGTTAAAAAGAAAAAAAAAAAGAAAAAGGAAAAAAAAAGAAAGTATTTTGTCCTCGTATATACGTGTAAGATAGAAAAGATCCGGAAAGATGGAATCCGCACCGGAAATACCAAGCCTTAAAAATATAATATACCACGAGCTCTCACGCACATATACGGCTAAAACAAAAATTTTCATTTCACCCGAGATTTTCAAACTGATTCTCCAAATGCTTACCCCCTCTCCCCTCTCACTCTCCCTTCTGTTGCGCTGCATTCGTTTCGGAGTTATTAAAATCCCCAGCGTCGGATAAAAATAGTCGAATAACCGCAAAAATACGCGATCCACGGTAGGAATGTGAGAGAGCGAGAGCTTGCAATGAGACTAGGAAAGAGAGAGAGAGAGAGACTAGGGGATGCATATAACTTGTATGAATGCAGGTTGGTATAATGCGGTGGATGCTGCGCGTATATACGCAACTGACGGACCAGCACGCTCGATGAAATTTTGGCTTTTACGACGGACGATCGCTGTCTTGTCGGTGTCGTAAACGACGATGCGGTGACGCTCATCTCTTTCTCTTGCTTTCTCTCTCTTTCTATCTGCCTCGACCGTTTTCATTAATGGTTCGAGAGAGAGAGAGAGAGAAAGAGAAAAGCCTGCTGTGGAGAATAATCGTTTTAAACTTGTGTACACACCTGTGTGTGGGTGTATGTGCGTGTGTGTGTTTAAATTTGATTAAAGTCTGGTCTTTCTTTTTAAAACAATGAGAATTTTTATTTAATACTTGCAGTAGCTAAAGCTTTTATAAGTTGAGTGCCACATTTCGAGATAAAAAGAGTGCTGCTTGATGGACACGTTTTTATAACAAAAATTTTTATGTTATATCATCACCTCTTTTTTTTTCTTTTTTTTTTTTTTAATTTTACCTTTTATATAATTTTATCTCTTTGTGTTGGATAAAATACAAATAGCCAGTTTTCTTTGAGAATACATAAAGGTTTGAATGGAGTTAATATACATACTAAAGGTATATATGTACTCAATATTTGTTTCCGTTCACTATACTTCCATACGTAAAACAAGTACGTGCAGTGAGTTTCAGCAACTCCCACTTTCTCTCTCTCTCTCTATTTTGCAAGGGCTATTAAACGTGAAACGATTGAATACATTTGTATTGATTTTATGCCGAACGACAGATTACAGGCAGACTCTATTGGTCTATTTCAGTTTTACAGGATTAATCAGCCCGAGCATTTGCCATATCTAACAATCAAGTATTCAACGAATAGATACCACAACAGTAATAATTTCAAACAAACCCTTTCAAAACATAACTTAATTACAATGTCTAAACATCTACATTTAATCTTCACATACGATTATTTCAACGTCTTTAAAATCAACAATAAAAAGAACATCATGTTTACATCCAACCATGACATAAATTCAGAGCAGCTATTCCATTCTCCATGGAAATAAATCTGTTACCTCTACCTACAGAGACCAGAGATCTCAGCCACTCCCTTTCAATTTACCAGGCAAACGACACGAAAAGCTCGTAAAGCTGGTTAATACTTGATTGCGTTTGCGTTGCATACAAGAAAGAGAGAGAGAGAAAGATGCATACCTTCTTTAATGGACAACGTCCACAAAAATTATATACATCCCGTAAATACGTTCACTTTTACTTTTGAGTGTATACCTATAAACTTACATGTGCAGGTTTTACGCGAACGCGTAGTGATGCAAGTTTTGAGGATGGACGAGATCGTGAAGGCCGAGATATTTTATGAACTGGAAAATCCTCTTTGCGCGCCGCCAAGTACAGAAGAGTGAGGGGCTCGAAGACTCTTTGCGTTGGAAATACGTGGATTTTTTTTCTTTTTTACGCGAGTGTAATCTCCGGGTTGGAGTTTTATGTACGAAAAAAAGTGTGGCCGAGATGTTTAACAGGAAACGGGAGAAATACCTTTGGCTATGATTCACCGATACAAGCGTATATTCACTTCTGTTGTATATTATTCTTGATGTTATGCTCGAGTCGTTGTTCACGATTACTTTACATGGAATTATTATTTTTTTTTTTTTTTTTGTATTAAATTTTTACTTTTTTATAAATTTATTTGTGGAAAACAATAATAATAATATCAATAATTGTAAATTTCCTTAAAACTATGTATTTATCTAAAGTATAAAGTCAGTTAAAATAATAAAGCCATTTACAGTAGAAGAAATGGTTATTTGTAGTCAAGTTTGAAAAAGGTGTCTGAGATAAAAATTGTTTATGAGGCAGTCTTGAAAATAATAAAGGAAACGACTTTATGATATACTAGAGCCAAAACTGTGTTAAATGACAATAATGCTTATTTTTAGAACAAAATATATCTTTATATATCTGTAAATTTAATATCCTTATAATTAGTTACTATAATTTAAAGTAATATTCTAAATAAAATGCATACCCCCGTCTCATAAAATATTTAAAAAAAATATTTCAGCATCATCAAAACACGTAAAGAATTCTTTTCCAAACTGTATATTAAAATTTCATAGTCGAATCTAAATTAAAAATTTTTAATAAAGATCGTCCAGACATTCCAGCTGCTTAGCTGTTCTCTTAAACCTACAGCAGCTCTCGTAACTCACTTTTTCTTCCTGTGATGTACAGTTGCGCAGAGCAGTAGCAGCCGCTAATTAATTTATCCGCTTAATTGGCTGCGTAATTCGCCGGGCAACGAGAGCTCTCTCTCTCTCTCTCTCTCTCTCTTTCTCTTTCCCCCTATTTCTCTCTTACGCTTTCGTGCGCGCGAAATGTTTCTGCAATTCATTTAATAATTCGGATGACGGGTGGAGCAGAAGGTTAAAAGAAAAGACACGGGTATGCTTAAGCACGAGTTAGAAACGAGCGATACGTTGGTGGCTTTTAATACGTTATTTATTCCGATTCAATACAACCTTCCTTACTATACAGTGTGCGGTCAACGAACTTAAGTTCATTTTATTCAAACACTTATCAAAAAAGTTGAGTAAATTCAGATTTTTCTTTTTAATATTTTAAACAATTTTCTCAATTTCATAGCATAATTTAAACAACTAAAACTGAAAAAATATTAATTAAATTCAACATCCTTGGTCTGTAGCTATATGTTCATGATTTTCCAATAGCCTCATAACTTATACATTCGATTACCAAGTTTTGCCAAGAGAAACACACAAAGTTAGCAAAGAGCAGCACCACCACCCCATAGAAGCTTTCGAACGATAAAGAATAAAAAAAAAAAATAAAAGTAAAGCCTAAAAAAAGAAAAAGAATAATAAATATAAATGGAATCGTGTATCGGCCTTCCACTGCAGTCAGCCGCAAGAGGCGAGCATCGGAAATTAAACCAGTGCGCGGTAAATAGAGCTCGACTTTTGTGCTTGCAGGGTGAGAGAAGGAGTCGGAGGAGAGGATAGTACGCGTTCGGGCGATGACTGCTGCTTCTCTCTCTCTCTCATGTAGCTTGCGCCGCGACGAGGTTCTTTGTCTCATCCCGAGTAATCAGGAGTAGTTGGCAATGAATGAATGCAGCTTGTTTCTCTTTGCAGTTCAGCTCTTTGATTGTTCTACTAGGCTCGGCTGTTTTTTTTTTCTTTTCGAAAAAAAAAAAATTTACAAGCTCACGTAACTGGCTGTAAAGCTTACAGAGTTCACTACTCGTTACGAAGTTGTAAATAAATTATTGTTTCTCCAACTTTTATTACGATTATTTAGCAGGAGCTTAACAATGATAAATGAAAGGTTAAAATAAATGTAAGGAATAAGGTACTTGAATATTTCATCAAAATGGAATCCCATCAAACATTCAATCTTCTCATATTTCATTCCAAGCTGTAACTGCAGTAACTTCGCTTGCAGTACTACTATATACTCTTCCTCCTCTTCCTCCTAACTTGGAGATCCCCACTCGCAGAAAGTTCGCGCGCCATTCTTGCGACTCCAAGGCGCTTTGTCGCTCTAATCGGCCACAAGCCGCTTACAGAGTTCTCTTTCTCTCTCTCTCTCTCTTTCGCAGCCCTTTTATCCCCTTGTTCTATCTCTGCCCAAGGGTACCTTCAAAAAAAAAAGAAAAAGAAAAGAGAAAAAAAGCTCTATCGTGTTCTACTGGTACTAGCATAGAACGAGATAGTCTAATCGAAAAACGCTGGCTGGCTAGTCTCTCTTTTCTAGTTTCGTCTATTTTTGTGTAAATACGGGTATCCCGGTGTTTTCTGTATTCTCGTTCTTTTGTTGGGTAGTACACAGGTAGTATAGTGGGCTT
The DNA here is from genome assembly GCA_030522805.1 of Leptomastidea abnormis. Classification (NCBI taxonomy): domain Eukaryota; kingdom Metazoa; phylum Arthropoda; class Insecta; order Hymenoptera; family Encyrtidae; genus Leptomastidea; species Leptomastidea abnormis. The sequence goes on along the minus strand of JAPYZE010000169.1, from coordinate 47,954 downwards.
AATTATCCTTAATGAGGAAAATTAAGCTAAACGAGAAAGTCCTGGAGTGCACTTGTCGCAGTAGGTGGAAAGGGGTGTACCACGGCGTTTTATTCCTCCTCTTTCGCGCACGGGATTACTTCATAAATGAATGCTCGCTTAATGCCACGGAAAAGATTCCCGCTCGCACACATACACACACACACACACACGAGGCTGCGATAAATAAAGTTTATTATTGCTTGCAATAAATTTCTGGGAGAAACAATTAGCCACGGAGCTTGAGAAGTTTAATCAAAAGTGTAATAGTCCTTCCAATGAAATAATAATTCACGTTAGTATGAAGGCAATAGAGAGTTTCTCTGGCAATATAACAAATAGATTTACAAACAATACACTGTTGCAAAAATTTCATTGTTCGCGAAAAATAAATTGCAAAAAAAAAACAATAATAAAAAAGATAAAGAAACTATTTCGTTATATATTCATCGTTCTACGTGCTCTATACTACATACTACTCGGTGCGCATCGAAGAAAAAAAAAAAGAAAAAAAGAATCGCAATGAATATTGCAGTGTAGCAGCTCAAAGCGTGAATTTTCATCTCTTGATACAAAAGAAGTCGTTGAAACAATGCGTGTCGAGCCGAAAACAAATAGAACACACACACACACACGCACGCCCTATATCGTGGTACAAATATAGGAATATGCATGCAGGTAGTAAAAGAGAAATATAGAATGAAAGATGTCGTGGGACTGAGAGTACATTAACATCCAAGCGCTCCGCGACTGATTAAAGGAGCTCATCATCACAGCTTTCGGGTTTGTCTGATGCTGAACGATTTCTCTCTCAGCGGGCTATGGTGAAAATTTTGCGCGCGCGAGTCTCCCAGCGAGACGCGTCGTTTATCTTACTTCATTACGACGGACGCGAACGAACGTCGGCCTTTCGAAGGACCCCTAGGGATCCGAGCGAACTTTATGCAATAACCGATGATGAGAAAACTCTGGGTACTTTCTCTCTTGCTCTAGCCGCGTTCGAGTGAATCTAGGGGTAAAAGGGATGGGGGATCTCTGGCTTTATTACGATAGGCTGATTATTAATTAAAAAAGTTGCCGCAATTAGCCGCTGTATTAAAATATATATATGAGAAGGCTTACTCGGTTGCGAAAGTTTTTTTTTTTAAATTAGAATAGGGACAGCTTTGCCATTGTTTAAGAGAAAACGTTTCATGATTTAAGGGTTATTGGTATCTGGAATTTATTGTGCTGTACTTTACTGATACTTGATTTGTTATCTAATTTAATTAATTTTTGCTAGGTAAGGATTTATAAATCTTTATAAGCTGGAAAATTAATTCAATTATTAATAATTTACATCTAAAATTAAAAAATATATTAGCATGTCTTATAAAAATGTCAAATGTATCGGAAACCATAGTTATACGAAGACAATTTTAAAAAAATCTCGTAAAATGAAAAAAGTGACAAAGTGGATGTGATTAAGTGAAGTTAGACAGCAAAATGATGAGGTGGCGATGTTACTTGGATACCTGATGACGGTGAGCGGCGGCGGTGGTGCGGGCCCGGGCACCTGGCCCGGAAGCCGTTGGCACCGACGCTGCCGCAAGCTCGGTCCGTTGGGCCACCATGAAGATGCTCGCTTTATTTTCCTGTCCTACACTCTTATCGCCGAGTTGCGATACTTCGAGCAGGTAACGGGATGCGACTAATCGACCAAATGCTTTTAATTTTAAAATTTTTATTCGATTCAATCGTATTTATATTTTTGTAAAATATAAAATGTTTGGCGTGATTAGAAATCCAAAAAGCTTTCGATCAAAAAGCTTGAAATTTTTCACACTGACGTGAATTTCTTCGCCAAGATCGGATTTTTATATATTTTTCCCGAGCACCTTGAGTTTTGAAGATGCCGAAGCTGTATGCAGCCACGCGATGTCTCTTCGCTTGCGCGCGCATTGGTACATTCATCCGTGAGCAGAGACTCTTTTCAGAGGTATACTCCGCGCCAGCAGGCAATAATCGAGCGACGGGAAAAAGTTGGCAAGTGACGCGAAAGTAACTGGGAGTCCAAGAGACAGACCTGTCGTCTCCATCAATTCTACCTTTTCTCTCTCCCCATCCTTCTCAATATTGTCTCCCGTTCTCCAAAGCTTTCTGTGCCATATAACGATGTGAAAATTTTTATTTAACCAGGATTTTATTTGCGAAAACTTGAAGACAGATTTTTATTTGAAGTTATTCAGTTGATCATTTAACTTAATAAAAATTTTTTTCAAGGATTATTGATTTCCATTTCAAATAAAATATAAAGTTTTTCTAAAAGTAAGCTCTCGTCATGAAACGCATATAAAAACACTGCCACTCACCGTAAACAAGTAGAACAAACCGAGTTTGGTCAGACATGCCATTGAAAGTCAACAAAACCACATTACACAACAATTTTTCTCGAATAAAGCTCTCGTTTTTGTAAACACATTTCAATCCTCACATTCCTAAACACATACACATAAGAATGAAACTTATCTTTTCATACCTCGAGCATCAGCTCATATATAAACGGTGCTGGACATTCGTCGTAAAATCCAGGGCAGCAAAGTTGTCCATTCACTGACATGGCTATTATAAAAAGCAGCACAACGAAAACGTCCGCGATGCATTATAAATTCAAAAGACTTACCGAGCCGTGCGCATATCCCCAATATCCGGGACATTCTTGGATATTGCATTCAAGCAATCTCGTGTGTTACCTCTGCTGTTGATCTTTTTAACGGGAACGAAATTGTCTGTTGCAGGACTTACAGTCGGAAATTGAGACGCATCACGACGTGTACGCCTCGCTAAATGGTACTGGTCGCAAGCTTTTAAGCTCGCTTGCAAGCCAGGATGACGCAGTCATGCTGCAGCGACGTCTGGATGAGATGAACCAGCGGTGGCATCATCTCAAAGCTAAGAGTATGGCAATCAGGTAAGTTATTATTATCTTACACTTTATTATCAAGTACGAATGTTTAGAGAAATTTTTATGTTACACCAATATTACACTTTACAACAATATATCCAAGACCACTATAATACCGCTTTAGTGGTATTGGATAACATGTTTACGCTAACCTACTACTTCGAAGTATCTTCAATTAACTCTCGACCTCGGAAACTATTTACGGAATTTGTATCCCTTCTTGTACCGCAACCTAAACCCCATCTTTCCATCAAATCACTCAAAGTCCAAGCTCAAACTTGTAAAGTAAACAAAATATCCTATAAAAAACGAAAAAGAAAAAACAAAAAGACAAGAAAACTTTTATCAAGCTATGAGTCTATATAGATTCACCTATCTACATTTACATCTCGTGATGCAGTAGCCCACTATCGCGTACATTCCGACTTAATTACGGGTCACAAGGGCTTGGCGGTCCAGGACGTGAGGCTGCAAAGTTCCGATCGAACAATTTCAGCGATGCCGAAAGTGTGTGTGTGTGTAGGTTGGAAGTGTAGATACTGCCCTACCGGGTAGTAACTTGCCACGAAGAGAGAGAGAGAGAGAGAGAGAGAGAGAGAGAAGGACGGCATTCCGGTTTCCCTTTGAAGTCCACCGAGCTTTCGCCCGTTATTCCATCGAAACTTGGTACAACCTATAGAGGAAGCTTGTGTAAGTGTTTGTCCTCTCCTTCTCTTACACCCAACGTTTCGCTTGGGCTCGAGATATTGACTCTCTTACTTCTTGTTGAATTCTTGCACACAATATACGTTAATTCATTACGCGATAGGGCGTGTCTTCTTAACACTTAAAGTCTGGAGAATCGTAAGGTATTATTCAAGTCCGTTCGGAATATTAATTTCAAGAAGGAATTTTTTCTCTTTGGTTGAGAAAGAATGGACTTAAAAGGTGCTGAAAGAAAAAATGCTGAATCTGATATTCGAATAATCGTTTGGAACGATTAAGATGGCTCTTTTGAAGTATTCTTTGGATTATTTTCACTAGTCGATGATTATGGGTTTTTAATCGAATCGTAATTCCTCGGAAATGACATCAAGGTGGTTTTGCAAAAATCGTTGGTTATCGGGATGCTCTGTCTTAAGGATTTAATATCGGCTTACTTTGATATCCTTTAAACCAACGACGTCATTTGTCAAATTCTTGACTGATTTCTTTTAAGATTTCAATTTGTCATCCAGCTTTATTTTATTTGTTTGTGTAAAAAATGTATTAGTTTGAAAATAAAAAAATTATCTCAATAGTTTTTAGTACAAGTTAAATTTTTCAATTAAATGTAATTATTACATAATAATTAACAATCCTATCTTTATCCTTGCTTAAAAATTTAAATTGTTTAAGAGTATTTCATTATTTGATACAAAGAACTTGTAGTCTTCATAATTACATTAACATACCCGCATATATCAATAGTTATCTAACGCAAGTAATTAAATTAGAATCCATCAAATTGAATTTACCATTGAATAAACTCGAATAAAACTCTTACTAAAGTTTAAAATTTATGAAGCTTGGATTATCCTATTTTGTTTTCTTTCAAACAAACTAAAAAATTCACATAATTTTCAAAAGTCTTAAACTCTTAAAAAAAATAAAATAAAATACCCTTAGTAAGCTCTTCTTACAACTATGTACATCGTAATCATCTTTTTTTCCCTCATTTCCTACCACACAAGCGCAAAATGCTATGCGGAAATTAGCACGCTCTTTTTGTCCTCTTCTACTTTATACCGGGCGGATTGGTGCGTCATAGATATACAGAAGCCATGAGTACAACCACAGTAGCGCAGGAGTTCGTTTTGAAACCAGGAGCAAAAAGGGACAAGGTAAAACCAGTAGAAAAAGTTGAGGCCCTCTCTCGCGCGCATAGCTGTGGTTCACGCAGAGCAAATGAGGGAAGGCTACATGCTCTCAAGCTTTCCAAGCCAGATTATCGGAGCTCGTTTCCACAAAATGCCAGGTGTATCACCGACGTAATGGCGCCTGCAAGCTCCAATGCTCCGAGAGCTTTTTGCTTCTTTAACCACGATGATGCCCATTCTCTCCACCCTCCACTCCAGATTGCATTCGCTTTTTTTTCCTCTCTCCGATTAGCTTGATTTATCTGAAATTTCAGTACGAGGCTTATGCGGTTGCATTTACTACGATTTAGCGTGAAAAGAGAGAGAGAGAGAGAGAGAGAGAGAGAAGGCTTGAATCTGATATTGCAAAATATTTTATGCGAGTCCGGTGTTTTCGAATAGCATACATACAGCAAGTTTTTATGCGCCGAAGTTACAATGCGAAATGGAAAAGATACGGTCGAGGCGTCGAGAGGCAAAAAGCATAGTAGGAAGAGAGAGATGGAGGCAGGCTTTCTCTCTTTCGAGTGGCTCTCGCGAATAAATAATACATCACGGCTTATCGCACGCTTCATATCGGGTGTTCGGAGGGTCGCTACTGCTGGTCGAAGCCGAAGGCTCGATCGATATACCCTCCGAGCAGCCCTCCATTGTCGCGGAGCATCGGCTCGCAATTTTCGCACGAAAGCTGACCCCCCCCCCTGCCCCTTTTTCTCCCTCGTTCAAGCATCGCAGACGGAAACGTCGAGGGGTACAGCTTTATTTATTCAGCAACGCGTTTGTGCTTCCTCTCTCCCTCTCGGCCCCACTCGCGCGAAAATCGGCCCTTCAACGTTTTTGTTAACGCAAAGGTGCAATAGTCAAACGTGGGGGAGTGTTAGTAGTATAGACAGGAATAGAGGAGGTATAGTCGCATGTCGAGCTGTATTTAAAGTCAAAACGATTTATCGAACTCTTTTTTCTTTTTATCTCTCTCTCTCTCTCTCTCTCTCTCTCTCTCTCTCTCTCTCGCTAAAAAATTGCCAGAGTGAAATTTAAAATAAAAAAAAATTGCTCCCCTGCATTAATATGTCAGCCGAAAAAACGCAGACGAATCGTCGTGATTTTTTCAGCGATAGTAGCAGCAGTGGTTAAAGAGAGAGAGAGAGAGAGAGAGCCCAGGTGCGCTACGCTGTCTACCCAGCGCAACACAGCTCGGCAGCGTTATCGCGGTAATTTTTAATGTAATATTCAAGCTGGCAGGTTGGCGTAGAGGTCCGGGCATAGCATATTTTTCAGCTGTGCCATTTCACACAGCAGCATTATTCCCACACTATACCTACTCGCACGTCCCCTGCCATTGCCCTGCCCTGCATCCACCGCTGACACATTAACTTACATTTTTCCCTGTGGCACACTCTCCACCCTCTCTACCTCTACTGAGTTTTCTGAGCCTCTTGGCAGCGCGCGCGCAGTTAAAACCGACGTTCTTTTGTGTGCTTGCAAGCTCGCTTGTGATATAGCAGCAGCCACTCTTTTTTTCTCTTTCTCTCCCCGCGGGCCGTCTTTAATTATTTCTCTGGATTCGCGGCCGGTCGTTAACCGCTTGCTGCTTTCCCCAGCCCTTCTACTTTCTTCACAGATTTTTTTCCCTTCAACTTTTTTCATCCATTGTTTCCCAGTCGTCGCGCGCAAGTACAGTAGACGACTGCATCACCTGCTCTCTCGCGACAAATTTACAGCCAGAGTGATTTTTTTTTACGTCTTTTCGTATTTGCAAAATCCTTAAAGCTCTGCGGGGTAACTCGTCTGACAAGAAAATCCGTCGACCTATTTTCGGACCGGAAGAATCGAGAGCTTTTAGCGGCGTGAAAAGCGACGGTACAGCTCACGCTTTTTTTTCTCGCGACGCTGCATGCCTACTACTACTACTACTACTATCACAGCTTTTCTGCTTGCACGATTACAGCGATGCAGCCTTTATTGCGTTTCATTAAGAGTACCTACCCCTCCTCTCCTCCTGTGCTGCTTGGATAAGCGTTAATTTTTCAACGAGAGAGCGATTTTCCACTTGCCACAGTTGTGTCGCGTACATTTGCTAATGGACTACGAATCGTTGCTTTTTGGAATTTCTTTAAGTGCTTGAGATTTTAATAAATGACAATGGCTTTTTTTTAGGTATAGTTGAGTTTTAAAATAACGGTTCAGATAATAACTTACTTTATTTAATTACTTATCATTATTTGCATTACTATAATTTAATTTAAAAATTTTTCAATTTTCAATTTTAAAATTTGAATATAAATATTTTAAATGAAAAAATATTGAAGTGTTTAAAATGTTGACCTGCATTTTAAAATCTTATTTTTTTCTGTACTATATTATTAAACGTTGCAGCATCTGAGAATTTTGTGCTTTGTACGCTTAGGACGTTTATGCAAGTTATTATACTTTTTCTTAAATTTTCATAGGAATTTTAATTAAAAGACATATTAAAAATTTTATTACGAAAACTAATTTTATTAGAGATTTTTATGTTATCCTGAAAGAAATAATGATTAATAACAAAGTTTTTTTTAATGAAATATCCGAATAAAATTTCTTTTCCAATATACCTTTCTGAAACTGGCACTAGATATTAAAATACTTTGATTCGTTTTCCTAGAACTAGGGTTTACGGTATACATATCAGAAAACTAAAAATATTTGTTTAACCGTGTTAAAAAGCGAAAAGTACCTTTTGAAAAAGCACACCTTATGAATTTCATGCTGGCGCCACCGTCTCATCGTTATCCAGACCTCCTGGCGTGTTCCATTCCATTTGCTGCTGTGCGCCCGGGAGCGCAGATGCAGCTGAGAACTTTCGTAAACACGGCTAGAGTGAGAGAGGGAGAAACAGAGAGAGAGCCTGGACCGCCCGCGCTTTAATAATTCATCGGCTTGAAAAAGAGTCCGTTGGCCTGAGGAAAACGAAGGAAAGGAAGAGAAGGGAAAGGTAGAGACTACAACTCCAGAAATAACGTGACTACGATTTTGCTAGTACAGCGCCACGACTACTGCTTCGTAGGAATTATCGAATGCGGATTTGCGGACGATTTCGTTGGAATTAAATTTTTACGCTTGAGAAATGATGGTGGTTTTGGCGCCGGGCGTTGCAGGTGTTAGAGTTTTAGAATAGATAAGAGTATCCGGCGTGTTTGTGTTAGACCGAGAATATAGTAAAAAAATTATTTTTGGAGTAGAATAGTTGAGAATTAGATATTGCAAATTGGGTGGTTGGAAATTGGTGGATTGTGTGTGTGTTGGAAAAGAATAAGGGGTGCAAATTGACGGTAGAAAATTTTGTCATAACGTTGAGTAATTTACATTTATATTGAACGAAGCTCATTTATAATTTCGAAAGCACTGTGGAGCCAACGTACGCTTAACTGAATATCGACTGGATAGCTTTTGCTGCTAATAATAAACGAGAGCGTAATGGGTGGGAATACCAATTTCCAGCAAAAGTTATACTTATACTATACCACCCCCCCCCCCTCCTTACCAAATATATAGAAAATTTAATGCATTCGTTTAAAATTAATTAATTATTTAAATAAATGTTATATACCTACATGTCAAACTTAATTATTTTAGTTTGCTTAATAATAACAAGTTCGATACGACTCTTTCTAAAAAATTCAATAAATATTTCAAAATTTATATAAAAATAAAAAATATATATATATTTTTTTTTAAAAACTTGGTATTCATTCTTACATTCAATAGTGCTAAATATTAAATAATTTAAAAAAATTTAATTCATTATATCGTATCGTAAATTAATTTAAAAATAATCAGATTCACGATCATTAATAAACGTTTTAATAGGCTGTAGCACATCAGTCTAAACATCTGGAACTTTAAAACAAACTCCAATAGATCGATTTCAACTTCATCGTTCATTTATCCGATAAAAAAAAAGACTTTTTTTTCACTAAAGCAGCTGCAGCATCAGCAAGCCCTTCCAGCAGCTTATATCCTGGTTTATGCGCCTACATAATCCCGTTCGCACACACCTCGGCTTAATAGAACGGCATAATTAAATTTCCTCGATTAGTGAGTAATCGAGTTTGAGGGTTGGTGAGCCTGGATTGCCGTGTACGCGAGAAAGAGAAAGAGACAGTGAGAGCATAGTTTCTCTTCTCCCCGTGTCATTCATCCTCCACCAGGGATGCTGCACGCCACGCGCGCGAGGCTATTGAATAAGTAAACGCGAATTAGTTTGAAGTTACGCTATTTTCGTCGATCTCACAGATATGTCTGCTGCTGCTTCTTCTTCTCATGGCCCGCGACGTAAAATCGATTGCCTTCGCGTTTATCTCTTTCGCGCTTCGCTTGTATCCACCATACAAGTATTGGTATACCCCTATATTATATACGTGTGGGTATGTCTGCACAAAATTCTCGTCGCGACATCTGCAGCTCTAAGCCACTGCACGAAACTGACAGATTTATCGGATTTCTCCGAGATATTTTTACGTTTCCGCTTTTATTTTATTAAGAATGTATTATTCTCCATTTTTTTTATCTCCTTTTAGAATGTAGCAAATTTTACGTGGTTTTTTGAAGTTTTAGTATTGATTGACTCACAGAACAAAAAAGATATATGAATTATCAAATTTAATTTTATTTTGAGAAGGGTAAATGGAAAAGTTGATAAGAACGTAATATCTTTTTTTACTATTACTTGGGAAAAGTAGTTTTTATAATTAATTTTACTTTAGTAAGAAATCATTAAGAGAAAGTGGAGGAAAGAAGTTATGAATTCTTCGAAAACGATAAACGTAACGAATTTAAGATTCTGTAATTTAAGAAAGTTCAGTTTCTCTTAAAAATACATTCAAAGAAATAAACTTTTTATAACTTTTTATTACGTTTATTTTAATACTAAAAAAAAATTTATATTTTATAATTTTAGCTTATAAATTCGGACTACACTTATATAAACAACATTTTTAAAATAAAAGCTGCTTTTGCTTTATTTAATTAGTCATTTTGAAAACAAAATGCACAAATAAATAAGCCCTTACACTTCACATAATTTTTATAGCATGCGATTTTGAAGTTACAATTTTAATTTTTAAGATTTTGCAAGTACTTAAAATAATTTATTAAATTAAAATAATTTCAATTCAAATTTAATAAAGAAAAATTTTTAATTTACCGAATAAGCCAAAGAAATTTTTTAAATATCAATATTTTAAAAATCGAAAAAGTAAAAAGAGTAAACGTAGAGGTCATGAAATCGGACACCCGCAGTTCACAGTACGTGAGTCAATCCGGATTAGTCAATTAGACGAAGTCGATCGACCACATAATTAATGGCTAAACACTCGATCTAAAGCAGTGCAGATTTCAGTGGATTATGTTCTCCAACATTTCGTGGTCACGCGAGTACTATCGGCTTATATCAGACTGAAATGTTTATGAACACAAAATATCGCGATGCTGTTCACACGAAGCCACTCAATATTTTTTGTCAATCCAGCTAATTTGTAAAACTTACTTCCTACCTAAGAATAATTAGCTTTAAAAACTATTAGAGAAAAAATTAATGGCAGCCAGCATTAAACAAACAATTTTTCAATAGAAAAAGGTGATAAGAATAAGCTAAAAATTTTTTTAGTACACCATATAGTACTTTCACGGCAATATACTAGTGAATTTCATCCAGTTATGAATCCATAGCCTCCAGAGCGGAAATTTATCCTGGGTGCCTTAGTCTCGTAATTCAAAACCAACTCTCTCTTCCTCTACCACCAGTGAACAATAAGAGCACGCGAATTTCGTAGAGATGCGAATTCGAGTCGACAAGTATAGTCGACGATCGAGACGATAGCCAACTTGTTAACCGGAATCAAATCGTCGGCAGCCCGGAAATTCCGAGTGTCGCGTTGCGCACATTAGGTGCGGTTGCGGGGGAGAGGTCGGTTTCCGGCTGACTGGAAATTAACTGCCCCGTGATTTTCGTGAACGCGAACTCCTCTTTTCCCCTTGGTCAATTTTGTTTTTCATGAGGTGTCTGTGTGTACATAAATATAGTGTTCGTATAGAAGGGGGAAAAAAAGAGGGTGGGTTTATATGTAGTGAAGATAAGTATATTGCAGGCAATGAATTATCTTGATGAATAGCCAAGGCTACGCTATAGCTACTGCTGCTGCTGCTGCTACGTCGTCGGTTTAATTTTCCGGATAAAAGGTTTTGTCGTATACGTAAAGGGGGGGAGGGGGAAAAGGGAAGGTGTGCGCGATTTGTGCGCTTTTTGGGTCACGGCTCTGCTACGCCACCACCACTACCGAGATTCGTAATTAATGCGGCACATAAGCAAACATGACTTTTTGCCTAAATTGCACTTTGTTGTATGGGAAAATGGTGATCTATATGTTAAAGCACTTTTATATATTATCATCCTATATCACATACCAAAACCGTTTATTTGATTTGGACGTGAAAATCCTTGTTCTTAAGAGTCTTATGTTAATGATCTGAATACAAGCTTTATACAAAATGGTTGGGTCGAATATGTGTGTTAGATAGGAAAAACAAAGAATAATAAGAGAGTTATAAATCCAAGTCTGAGAGTTGAGAAAAAAAGGCTAAACTTTCTTTTTTTTTGTAGAATGAAAAAGCACATGTGTGCTTTGTCTCGACAAATCGACGGTTTATGTCTTTGAGCAGCGCGGATTTACGTATAGTAGTTGGATAAAAAAAATGAGATCCCCGAGGCTACAGATTCTTTTTTTTTTTTGCTTTTTCAACTGATGTTTTTTTAAGCTTGGATTGCGCAGACAAGTTGATGAAAGAAGATTTATAAGTGAGAAATCAGTGTGGATTTTTGAGATCATGTAATATAAACTTTGTTTTGTTTTTTTTGTTAAATTCAATTTTCGTTCTCCACGAAGCAATAAAATTATATCATGTACTTACATGCGGTAAAACACCAAATGAAATAGTATGAACATAAATTATTTTGTACAACAGTAAAGTCTCTTATTCCATTGAAAATTAAAAGTCACCGGCTAATTTTACACCGCAAATATTTTGTAAAATGCTGCGGTTTGAGTAATGAGATATTTATAGAATATAATAATGAATGCCTGTTGTTGTTGTTTTGTGATGGGGTAGTAATAAAGAACCAATTGCTTTATTAAAAAAATTTATTTATTTATAATGGTATGATGTTATGTGGTACCGGAGAGGACGATATTTTTAAGTAATTACGTATAGAGAATATGTAATGCGCCAGAGACCATTATTTTTAACGAGTTATACTATAAAATTAATAAAAGTTGTTTGACCGGTTTTCACAGCAGATGCCGCCCATTTAATATTACATGCCACCAGCGAATGTCTCATTTGCATAAAAAGTCTTTATTTATTTACAAACCAAAAAATAATTGAAAATATCCTTTGCAAAAAGACTTTAGATATCATCCTCTTATTACATTTCGATTCTTGAAATCGATAATATCACTCGAAATGTAATCGATAATGCATAAAAATATAAATTTGAAATCCTGCTCTATTAAACATGCTTCAGTAGTTACAGACGTACCAGGTCAGACATTTATAAACGATAAATTTTACTCGAATGGTCAGTTAGTTTCTAGTCTATATTTTCAAATGTTCTTTCTCTTCCTTTTAAAAATAGAAGAAAAAAATATAAAATCTTCAAAAAAAAAAAAACAAGAACATTACTCCTCCGGCTGTCCATCCACTTCAACTTCAAGTTACCACAAACGTAGCCAACCGCTTGTGTGCCTCAACTTGCAGCCTTTCTCTCTCCCTCTATCTCTTTGGCAAAGCCAAGCCCATTTTTCTTCGTTAACGAAACGAGCAGTGCGGCGAAAGAGAGAAACCACACATAGGGACCGCCTCTTCCCATTTCATTCTTCCACGCATGTCAGTCCGATTAACTCCCTCTGCTCCTGAAACGCAGCCACATCCACAAGCATCCGCGGCTATCTGAAAAACCTGGTGCGAGAAAAGTCGTCGGCATAGCAGCCGAGACATAGACGCAGGGAAGAGAAAGACAGAGAGAAAACTATATGTACTATATGATGACGATTGCAGGAACCGGCTGGAGAGTAACACCGAGCACTGGAATGCACTATTGCTGTCGCTGCGCGAACTCATCGAATGGGTGATACGGAAGGACACGGAGCTCACAGGTCTGGGTCCCGTCTGCGGCGACATTGCCACTCTCCAGAAGCAGCAGGTATGTACCTATATGTATGTAACATTAAGAGAAGAGTAGGAGAGAGTAGGGGTGAGAGAGAGAGAGAGTCTTGTCGCGGTGAAGATCAGCCGCCGGAAACGCAGGAACACGCTGGGGTTTGAGTCGCTCTGATGAGCCCGAGTGCATGTATCGCGTCAGATTCGATTACAGCATCGTGTGCGCATCCGTGCATCTGCAAACGTCCGACCGCACACCCGAGTACAATTAATTCTTTCCGTAGTAGCCCGAAATATGCAACGTTGCATCTAATTTTCATTGATAAGCGCCCTCTGTTGATTAGTTAGAAAACTAACGATGAATGAAAATTAGGTGCGACGTTGTATATTTCGGGCTACTACGGAAAGAATTAATTGTCCTCGGGTGTATGTGTGTACCTTATACCTTCACGATTTACAGGATGTATTGCAAAACTAAGCTTCCCGGATCATCGACAAGCTCAAGCTTAATTTCTATATGACGTCTGTATATCCGCATACGACTTTCTTTAAAAAAAAATTTTGCGATCAGGATTGAATAATTCATAATAAAATAAAGTTCGGCAGTAAAATTATTGAACCATATATGAAACTACAGCACTTGGTATACACTCATTACAGTAGATATCACACAATACCCACGTGCTGAAGCATAGATACTAATGAGTCAGAGACTAACGCGAGAGCAAGCGAGAATAGCCCTTAAAGCCATCTTGGCAGAGCATACGTGAACTGCCTTTCGGCGTATAGCTACAGAACAGGAGAGTCCAAGAGACGAAGATAGCGTACGGAGGAGAGACGATGAGGAAGACTAAACAACAGTGCCCTAGGCGTGCTCAGAAGGAGAGAGAGAGAGAGAGAGAGAAAGAGAGAGAGAGCAGGTGCCCATGTCCGATTATTCGCACAAAACGAGGTAATTGCCGACGCCTAGCTGTAGGCCGTCGTCGGGTCAAAGGGCACACGCGCGGGCAAGCTCCGATTAGCCGGCGGTACGAGCTCGAAGGCATCAAGCCACAACAACTGAGGTAGGTGTGGGAGGTAGAACATGGGCTGTTCAACCCTGGCATAGGCGAGATAAGGTGAGAGAGAGAAAGCAGTAACCAGCTTTCTCTCTCTCTTTCGCTTAATCGCGTACCATCCTGCCTCAGGCATAGCATCGAATATACATATGTATATGTATATGACGGTATTTCCTGTCGCGCACTTCTAGCCGATATGTCGAATCGGTGTCGATCGACTTATCGATCGATACAATATAGCCGCGAGCTATACTACTATGTTTCGTCGACGAGATCGGACCGTTGGGATTTAACGGGTATACTCTCAACCTATACCTACCTACCTACCGACCACACCAACTCTTGATGTTGATGTTTATTTTTAGGGGCAGTGACTTTCATGAATCTTTTTATGTCCATGTAGATGGAAATGAGCTTTCTTAAACTTTTTTATGAAATGATTTTTTCGATATACTGATAAGATGTCGTAAATATTTAATAATTTTTGTTTTATAGATTAATTTTAATATTATTAAAGCATACTCGTTAATGAATAATTTTAATTTTCATAAAGCTTCAAAGCATTAAACTGCAGCGCGTTAACCTATTTCTCAATTGCTAGCTATGAAAGTCAAACAATAGCATAAGGAAAAAGAAGTCGTAATGTAAGTCTCATGAAAAGCAAGCCTAGTTACACAAGCCTTAGCCATCAAATCAGACGAAATAAACCAAGCTATTCGCTTTCTCTGTTCCAACCTATTGCAAGCACACACACATACACACATGCATAGGCGCAAAGAAAATTTCTCACCGAAAGCTCGACCATAGGCTTGGATCGAGCTTTTACGAGGCAAGCAAGCTAGAGACCAGAGCCTTATCACCGTCACGTTATTACGTCCCGAACGCTAAACTATCAGATATAAAGCGTAATGACGTCGTAGAATATATATCTATATGTACGTCATGAGAGGCCAAGCTTACGCACCTGTGTTCTCTCTTTCTCTGTGGCTTTATTGCCAATACCACCAAGGCAGTGAACTCATGTCTTTTTGTTTTTGATTATCTAGAGCTTTTGAGAATGAAAAGCGAGCTTTTGAAGTCTGACGTTGATACTATTAGCTGAATTCAATTTATTGGAATAAATTGAACTTTACAAACTTAGCAAGTTAAAATAATATTGACAAGACTTGCGATCTTATTTTTGTTTAATTTTAACTTAGTTATTTTCAAAATAAAGTCGTATTACTTTATTTTATTTTTTTACTTTAGTATGTCAAATTTTTATTTAAAGTAAAAAAATTTGTTATTGAAATTTAATCTAGTTTAGAGTTCAATATGCGCTGCTTATAAAATTAAACCGCATGTATTGCAATATTATACACACGATAATTAATATTTCGTAATAACATTTGGTGTAATGATATAATATCTAACACGAACTTGTAATTACAAACGTTAATGAAGACATTTATTTGCTGGTATACATCGTTTCATTAAATTAATCAATAACACAGCATGTACAAATATATTCAAAAGTAAATATAGTTTATAGATAAATTTAAAAATCCCTGTATACAGCATCAAAAATCATAGTAAACACACACACACACACACACTCACTCAAAACGAATCATACGCTCAAATTACCAATTCCACAAAGGAGCAAAAAAAACGATATAAGGATAATAATCCATCAGCGAGTGCATAATAAAAGTCGGAGCGGAACTAATCCCGCGATCAGCTAACCATATAGGTATATAGGGTCGTACGTCGGTATATAGTCGAGGCAGTCAAGCAAACTAGTTGACTTTGCTCCCGGCGATCACAGCTACACACCTGCTACACACAGAACAGCCCTTCACACCACTTGCTGCTCGCGTGAATTTATGCGCGAGTAACCTACCAGTAGTATAGGGTTGACGAGTCGTGTGAGCGTCTGTTAGTTGTGATGATGATGCTGATGCTGCTATGCTGTTGTATGGTATAAGTTTGCTGGTATGCTACAAGATCCTGTTTTTGGACTGTATGATGGAGTAGCTCTGGGTTAGTTCGAAGAAGGATGTTTTATGCTGTGTCGCTACTTATTACGTGGCGAATTGTGAAAGTAAACGTGCTATGTATGTTGGCGGGTATATAATGTGGTAAGAGGATAAATCGATGAAAGTCGTATGTGTGTTTTTAGATAAGTTTTGAAAAGATTTCCGATAGTTTAAAATGAACTTTGTGAGAATCGACTCATCAGTGTTAAGATGTTCTTGAAAATTTAACGCTTAAATTATTCCGTAGTAGTAGAATTAAAAAATAAACAAAATAAAAATTGAAAAAAAAAAATATAAATTTTTACATTATACTAATGACTTACAAGTTTACAACAAAATTTTCTCGTCAAATTAGTCTTACTCGACACTCGCGAAGTAAATTCATCTCGAAAGTACATCTTTCTAGCATAAATAAAAAAAAAATGCCAACGAAGCAATCGCATAGGTCATATCATCAGCATCAGCAGCAGCACACATCAACAGTACGTGCAAAGCGAAAAAGCTTGAGGCTAATAATTTCACGTCAAACATTTTACGCTCGGCAACACCTCAAAGGCGGAGAAAGAGCGAGAAAGGCAATTCGTACATACAGATATACGTCCCCCGCACACTCGACACACGCGAGTGAAAACATCCTCTCTGGAGTCGTGCGCATCCTGTGCACCTCTTTAACGTCAACGCGATACTTTGCCAAGCTTAAGTTGGAGCATTTTAAAAAAAAAAATTGATTCCGCAAGTGGGCGTGAATAGGTCGCGCAAATTAGTATCTTGCACAGCTCGCTTGCTTCAAGGAGGTGTATGCCTGAGTGAAAGAGATAAAAAGACAGCAGGTTTAGTAGCACGCGATGAGCTTGCTTATCTTTCCGGCTAATTTATCTGTTGCACCAAAATAATTCACTCTTTTGATTTGAATTGAAATAAGAAAATAATTACATGTTAACTTTACTGTACGTATTTCAGGTGATAATTAAAAAAAATTACGTTTCGATTACCATTACAAAATCAATATTTTCTTAGCAAAGACAAGATGTGCTTACTGTACCTATGTACGTTCTGTGTTTCAGGATGACCATCGTGCATTCAGGAGACAGCTCGAGGACAAGAGACCAATCGTAGAGAACAGTTTGCTGAGTGGTCGGCAATACATCGCCAATGAGCCACCTTTGTCGGACACCTCGGACTCGGAAGGTGAGATAGACCTTCTCCTCCTTCTCCCAAGAGCCATTTCATGCTTCCACTGTCACAAGCCGAATTTCAAATGAGTATCCTTCTGACCTCTCCTCCTTATCTCTCCCCCCTTTCTCTCTCTCTCCCTATCTCTCTACAATTCAAACCCTTTCACCTAATTCAACTGCATAATTCTCATACGTAAAAAGTCGATTACTGTACCATACCTTGATGAAAATCAACAAAGTTTAATGGTTTCACCTTACATCACACACGCCAATGATCCACCATAAATAAACCCATGACAATCAGCTACGAAAGCTGAAAATTCAACGACTAGAAAAAGCCAGATGCAATTAATCACCTAGTGTACACACACACACACACACACACACACACACACACACACACACACACACACTATCCTACCCGGCCTACCTATATCACGTGCTGTGCAACAGAAAGTCTGTACAGTTTTTATTTCGTTGTTTAGCATTGATAGCGTAGGCTGCTGCTGGGAGGGGGGGGGTATCAGGCAGAGAGTTGGGTCAGCTTGATTTACGTTTTACGATTATACCAAAACCACGTGGAATATATATTCTAAATTCAACGATTCGTTGAAATTTCAGGCCAAGTTCGTAATACTCGTATTATATATACATATAACCCGCATGACACGCACTAATCGTCTCGTCCTATTTAGCAACGACGAGCTTTCCACAGCTGCTACCGTTTCTGTATTTTTTTCTCTTTCTTTTTTTTGAGCTTTAGATTTCTGCAGCTGTGATGACCCGAATTTCACTGACATCGAAGATTGGATATAGTGTTTCGAAATTGTATAGTATGCTAAATAATAGAACAAGAATAATTCAATTACTCTTTTCTTTTTTTTTCCTTAATAAAAAAAAAATCATAAAATAGTAGTTGAGATCGATAAGCTAGAACGCGAATAAAAAGTACTTCGTTACACAATGGAAATCGAGGGGGCGATAGAAAATTTCAAAACGAAATCTCATCTCTCTTTATCTCTGTTTAATTATCGCCGCTCAGAAGAAAATCGACAAGCCCATCCCTTCCCCCTTTCTCTGCATACAATTGAATAACAGCGTGTATTAACATCGATTTACCTTTATCGATAGCCAGAGAGAAAGAGATAAAGAGAGAGAGAAAGAGCTTCTATACCCTTCCTACCGACAATTCAATAACCCCGTTAATTAAAAGCCATCTTTTACGCCAATTCGACTCTACGTTATATATCCCGGGCTATCTCGTGAAACCTAAAATTTTCCAACTAGTTCGGCGGTGAGTACTCCTCCTCCTCCTCTTCTCTCAAGCTCACTCTCGAAATAGATATCGACACCGATATTGCAGCCCTTAATCCGTTAATGAAGTAACGAGTGGCAGTAGCAGTATAGCAGCAGTGCTAACTCGACTGGGGTTATTGGTATGCGTATGTATACCTATATACATATACATATATACACCGCGAATTCGGCACACGCTGACCATAGCTATTTGTGGAACGAGCCGCGAATCTATACTACATACTGCTATCCGGTGCAATTTAGCTCGAACTACCTTGTAATGCCAGATTTGCTCTCGGTGCACTCGCATACGCGTCATCTTGAACTTCACTACCTTGCACTTTTATTATTTTTTTATTTTTTTTTTATCTTTTTATTATTTGTAAGTGTGGATTTAAAATTTGATTTTATGATTGCCGTTTCAGCAGGTCGGGATATCGATGGCGATCAGCGCTTCAGAAGTGCTGAAGAACAGGCACGCGAACTGACGCGTAGTATACGTCGTGAAGTGAACAAGTTGTCCGAGCAATGGAACGCCTTGATCGAACGTAGTGACGCCTGGAAACGAAAATTGGACGACACCGGAACTGTGAGTATTATCACGTAATATGCCTTATTACATATTTTCTTTTATATAATCTGGTTAAAATAATTTGATATGCAAGAAATAAAATTAAAAGAAAATATGTTTCTTGCAATTGAATATCTTTGAACATACATTTATGAACGAAGTGACAAAGCTGCTTGTCGTATCTATTTATCATAAGAATAGTAAGTACATGACCCGAATATAAGTTTTTGTTAGAGTTAAATAGATAGGGGAGAGAAAGAGAAAGAGAAAGAGAGAGAATATTTATCGTTAGGTATTATGATAATTGACAGTACAATGCTAAGAGCAGACACGTATATATTTATGATAATTACTGCGACTGGTCTTAGGTATCCTTTGTTTAGCAATATAACAGTATATTCATATACCCCACTTAATACATGAACTTATGCTCCGTGTAATTTTTGCCTGCATGACTTATTGCTTAAACTGTTTAAAGTTTTTTTTTTTTTTGACCGTACTTAAATTATCGATGTCTTACGAAGTTGAAATTAATAAGTGCTATTATAACAAAAAACAAATTTTAAAGTGATTTTAGTTAATCTATTAATTTTAACAAATAAAAAACATCTATCAAACTGAATAAAATGTCACTCTTCCACAAACTGGTAAATTTCTCTCTGATAGAGAAAAAGAAGAAGAAGAAAAAACATCAGCTATAAAGCTTCGATTAGTGAAGTAAGTGTGATCGAAAAAAAAAGAAGACACATAACCAACACACACACGCGACAGACCTTTTGTTTTCTTTTTTCTTTCAGCAATCCTCTCCAACTACAATTTTCGTTTCTATCGCCTTTGTGCCAGTATCCATTTATCGAATCGACGACTTTGGTCTTGTGTAGTCGTCCCTTTTCCACAATATACACCTTTTATCGTTGTAGCCGCAGCGATAACAATCGGGAAACGTTCGATAGTAAACGTGTATATTTTCTCACGAGCCAAAGAGAGGCGCAGCGTACTACGTAAGAAACACTAGTTGTAATTGGCGCGTAATCGAGGACACTGAACCACATTTTCTTTTCTCATATCTCTTTATACCCACTTAAGATTATTTTGAATTTATTTCGAGTGTCATTTATTAAAATACGTATTGGTAAAAATGTATAAAAAATATAAAATAAAAGAAAAAAAAATCATAAAATTGATTTCGCTTATGAGAAGTTCAATTGGTAAAATATAAAATCATTTTAACCGCGGATTACTTTATGCATTTGGGCTTATTAAATATGATATGCGTCATGTATAAAAGATTAACGCACAATGTGGGTAACAGCAAACGATCCTCTCATCCATTATTTTTTCACCATCATACACTTTTTTTTCGTCAATCTTCAATACTCCATACCACAGAAAAACTAATTAGTTAATTCACGCGTTAATTCATACAGCCGCACGAGTATAAAAAAAAAAGGAAATACCAGTATCGCCGGCGTCCATTAATTCCCACAATTGCCAGCAGCGCAAATTAAAAACAAAAGGCAGGAAGCTTAAAAAAAAAAAGCAAGCCGCATCGTCCGGTAGATTCAATTAGCGAAAACTAATCCGCCCCTCCACGAGTTAAATTAATTTCCAAGCGTCGATGCTGCTTTGGAAAATACCTATACGTTGTATATGCGGGTATGTATGTATGTATGTGTGCAGATGGCACATTTTAACGAGTATATACCACCTTCGACGAACGATAGACAAACATGGGGATAAGCTGCTCTTGAGCTTTCTCTCTCTCGTAGCTTTACTCGTGTTTACGGCTCTTTCTTTCCTCTGGGCTAACACGTGCTACTTGAGGGTTACTCGTGTGTAAATATACGTTCGAGACGTGCACTAATAAAGAAGAAGTTGAAATGTTTAAAAGAAGCTGTATTTTGCTATTAAGAATTTTTCAACAAAATTAATTAGTTAAATAATCTCATTGTTGTCATTATAAAAAAAAAAATCTTATTTCAATCGAATTTACTCATCTTGCTAAACGATCGACTTATACCCCAAAAAAAAGTATAAGAATAGATCCCAATTAATCTCACGATCACATAAATCTTCATTCGTCAGACCATTTAAATCGATTGGTCCTTTCTCTCCTCCTCTTAGATACTGAGAATAATACGTATCTAAACGCGATTGAGCAGATGCACATGTTTACAGACACCACTTTCCGATGATCCTCTTTGGTCCTCCCGAGAAATCCGTCTTTCTCAGGAGCGATAGAAGCGTCGAAGGGACGATGGGAGGTATACATATAGATATAGCTTTAGCTTCGGTATCAATCCAAACCTCGATTCCGACGAGTGGCTACTTAATCACCTCAATTCGCTCGATGCTTCTCCCAACTCTCTCTCTCTCTCTCGGCCAATTAGTTAATTAGTTAATGAGTTTGTAGACCATCATGTTATAGCTATTATTACAAATTATTCTATTTGTCTCTATAAAAAATCTTTATTGCTCATATTAAAAAATTGTTATTATAGAATTTTATCTCAAATTATTTTGAATTTTTTTACTTTTAAATTACCATAATTACTTTTAATTTGATAAAAAGAAAAACAGCTTAGTATCTTTTAAGGTGTCATTTACTTGAATCAGCATATCAAAATAACATCATTTCCATTTTTAAAATCACTTTGCTACAGAGATAAGTATCTCAATTTAATGACTAAAAATGCAGGCCTATAAAAAAAATATAAATGATACCTTATCGAAATTCAACGATCCAAAAAAAAGCCAACCACATACGAGAAAAATAAAAGTTCATATATTCACGTTCGTCGTAGCATCATCCCATCATCACCAGCACCACCACCATGAAATTTACCTGAAAAACAAAAATAAATAAATGAAATAAAGGTAAAGAAAATATCCCACGCTCATATATATTATATACCCGCAGCGGGACCGCAGCGTCAATTACATAATTGGCCGATCGAGCCCATAACAGCTGTTCCAAAGGCGGAACGAATATCTTGAAGGATCCTTCGAGGATGGATATCATAGCCTCTCATCTCCAGGCTTTACTCTTCTCTTCTCTTCCTCTCTCTCTCTCTCTTATACTCTCATCTTGACGCTTGCGAGTGTCCGATAAGTCCGATAAGTTGCCTAAGGATAATTCGCTTCTAGCAAACCCACCTCACGTATATATATACCCTATACAGCTTCTCAAGAGAACGTCCGAGAGACGAGAAGGAATGCGAGAGAACTCTCTTGGCTGCGCGCAAATATTTGCCAGCTTGTTCGAGTATATATAGAAGAGTGGGAAGGGGAAGAGGAAGAGGAGAAGGAGGAGGAGGAAAGCAGCTCTCGAGACGTCGAGCAGACGCCCCGGGAAAATCGGGGCCGATCCCTTTACTCTACTCTGCTTTCTCTCTTCGTATCTCTCTCTCTCTCTTTCTGGCATTCCTTCCTGTATCTATATGTATGCTTGAGTACCGACACACCTGCTTGCCAACTACAAGAGCAAGCTTTTCACTTTTCGTCTAATTCTGACATTTAACTTTTACGTGGTATATACATCGAAGATTATAAAAATTCAAAAACAACACGTGGTTTTTATTTGAGTTCTATATAATCAATGGTGATTTGGTGATGACGCACAGGTTAAATACGCGTGACGTTGTGTTGCATGTGCAAATTTGGGCCCAAGGAGATAGAAGAAAAGAAAGAGAGAAAGAAACAAAAAAGACCTCTGCAAGCATTTGGTTCTCCCACCTGAGTCGGTTCCATTTGGGATTCAGATAATCGTATTATACCTGTGCCACCGACCTCAGCGTCTGGCGCGCGTCGTCAACTCTTTCTCTTTTTCATTTCCTTTATTGCGCCCACGCTGTCTTATAACAGCGAAAGGACACGTCAGTGCACAGGCTTGCGGGATATATAATATCGCTCTTGGTATTCAATGTATAGTCAGATTATTTGTCCATTTCAATGCAAGAGATTCTTTTTCGTGTTGATTTTTGACTTCTGCACTTTTAGAGACTGATTTCTCATTTTTTTTAAGAGATACGGGTTATTTGTGTGTGTTTGGGATGTTTTTTTAGAGAGGTCGAAAAAAATAGGTTTGCGCAAGTTTTTATGCGCCAATAAATATCTGCCAGGGCAAGAAAGCTCGTAAAGTTGTTTTATGTTCGAGTTGATTCTAGTATGTAGTTCAATCTTACTCTATAGGACAAAGTATTGAGTATGATATTTTTTTTCTTTCTAAAATTAGAATATGTTGCAACGATTCCAAACGATTATGATAAAATCTTAATCATATTTTTAAATTCAACAAAAAGTTATTTTAAATTTTATATTAAATTACCGTTTGTTTTTCCGAAAAATATTCATCTCATTTGCATGATTATTAGATACGAAAATTTATCTTTGTCATATTTTGAGAAATTTGATTATACAAATTTTTACGTATTAACGTACCTAATGGTATTCCCTCAAAAATGCAACAAAAATACGTATTTTTAAAATTTAGTGAAAGCTAATTGTTAAAAAGAAAAAAAAAAGAGAATTCGAATAAAATTTTTTTTATTTAAATTATCTCTATAATCCTAATGAAATAATTCAAGTAAAATTTAAGCAAATTGAAACACATTTGCATTAATATAATAACCATCGTAAATGAAACATTTATGATGGAAAAAATAATATTTTCTACATTTAAATCCGTTGCAATTTTTTTTCTCTCTCTCTTAAAAAATAGTAAATACAGCTTTATTTGTACGAAAAAGCTTAGCAAAAGAACCTCAACTGTAAGCTCAAAGCAAACCATACTTATTCAAAAGCTTTTTGCTTTAACATTTTTTTTTTTTCATTATTTATTTTCTTTTGCTTAATGTCCTAGAGGGAATTCTCAAAATTTTTTTACGCCCTAGTATGAACTAATTGCACTAACTAATATATTGTCCTTTGCAAAATAATAAAATGCAAAATCTGAAACATTGCTGCATATAATTCATATTATCATTAATTACAGAACATAAATAACTGAAAATCTTTTTTTTTTATTATAAATCACAATAAATAGTTAGCAAATAATAAAAATAACGGTTCACCAAATTAATATATCAACGTCCGATTAAAATTCGTTACAATAAAATTATATTGATCAAAGGAGGAGTTACGAAACGCATTAAAGCTTTTTTTCTCCTTTCGAAGATCAGACATGTTGTATTCCTTTTTATTTTCCATTCTGAAAAAGAATAATAAAAAGAAACATTGATGCATGACAGTCGTCTGGCTCTACATCATCGCGCCCCACACACTATCATCAATACACGCAGCAAGAGAAATAAGAGAGAAAGAAACTCGTATAAAAACTCAAAGGGAACAATAAGAATAAAACAAAAGCTTCTCCTTTCTTTCTTTCTTTCTTTCTCTCTTTCTTTCTGAGCCTTCTACCGTTAGCAGCCCAAGCGAAACCTGCCGAGCCCAGCCGAGATCGCACGAATGAAAGAATGAGCCTGAGAAAAACAAAGCCCAAAAGAGAGAAGAAGGATACATAAAGCGCCTGGCCACTTCTCTTTTTTACCAGGCCAGCCAGCCAGCCTCTCTTCCTGCACGTATATTATATATATGTACAAACACACATATATCCATCCACAAGTAGTGTACACACACACTAACGTGTGTACATACAACTAGGGATCGCAGGGATCCTTGGTCGTTCTTTGTCTCCCTCTCACATCAACCGGCTGCTCCCCACATGTGTGTATAGGACACCACCAGCATACACACATACATACATACATACATACATATCCACCGTGTTCTCCTGCCCTTCTCTCTCTCTCCCACTTTTCGGCGAGCGATCGCATGTGCTCGCTATATAATACACTATCCACTCGACGTCTTCGGCTTCCTTACTCTCTTAGCGCTATGGCTTTTAGTTATATGCTAGACCGCCGGCTGTTTCGTATGCATATAATATATACTATTTCAAGCCGCGATGATGAGAGTTATATCGTTTTGCTAAACAGGCAAGTTAGCCTCGCGAAAAAAAAGTGCATCGACTCGCGGTAATTGCATGTCCACTGGTGGTCTGTAATTTATTTTTTTTTTTATTTTTTATTTGAATAGCGGTCGAAGCGCGATACTTTTTTTTACTCGATTGGTGAAGTGGTTAAATGTATGTGCTGGAAAGTCGTGACTGAACGTGAACATGAATTTGCAGTTTTAGTTTTGAATTTTCACTGCGAATTTTGTGACAAAAAGTCGTACGTGAGAATTTTAGTGTGACTTGTGTTTCTGTACGCTCCTTTTTCTCCTTTCTCCTCTTCTTCATCTTTTGCCACGTGTTGGTTGTCACTTTATGGTGTACTGAACGTCTATAAATGTATTATGTAGTGTGTGTACGTGCACGTGCTAATTTTTTGGAGACACATAAATCCTTTCCCCTTTATTACACCCGTATGTACTGAAACTCCATAATATAAGTAACACGTTCCATATTAATTTTTGACACACTTAACTGTTTACTTAACTAAAAAAAAAATTATTTTGCTAATGAGTTAAGGAAACTGAGAAGTTAATAAATATCTTTTTTAAAATTGTACTCACAGTACATCACAGTCATTATTCCAAAATTTAGTTAGTATGTTTTAACTTAGACTGGTAGAAATGGTTTCTCCTAAAATGACAAAAGCAACTATTACACGCGCGAGTGACGTTAAAAGGCAGTGCCAAAGAGTAAAAGAGCGAATGAGACACACGCAGAAAGAGAGAATAGAGCTGGACATATATACACGAGAGGAACTCTGGTCGTTAGGCACGAGCAATAGAGCGCGGGGGTATATAGAGCGAGCAAATAGCCTGGTTAAAATTTTCAAGAGGACAATTTGTCGTAGTAGCACCAGCTTTCGTAGTAGGGGCGTTTTGATAAGCGTAAGGGATAAGGGGGTTGAGAGAGAGAGCGTATATATATATACGCGCATAAATTAAGCCACTAAGCCGGGAGCCTGTAAAATTGAATTTTCATTGTATGACCAGCAGACCGGTACGACGGATCTTTTTAATTAATAGCCTCCTCGTCTCCTATACTGATTTTATAGCTCATTGCGATCATTTAATTGTAGTGAGATTTTTTTTATTTTAAGCTTATACGAGTCGACGACACAATGTTGTTGTTGTTGATGAAAGATCGGCAGGATGTGAAGATTACGCGGTTAATTAGACGCGGGATTAATAAGGCTTCTCGCGCGCATATACATGCCCGAATATATTAAGGTTTATTATTGTGTTTTATTCGCGAGTGTTGAAAGCAAAAGGCTGGCTCTGTATTGGAAGTAAATTGTAATTAAATGAAAACTCCTTGTTAAAATAAAAATACCAATTTCACGCTGGTGCAATTTTAATGGCTCTCATAAATACAAAGAACGATGTAAAATTATGTTCGCGATACGGGAATATACATTTTTTTTTTTTAAATTCTTAAAATATTTTCAGCCTCGAAATGAATTATGATTATGTGTCAACAAGTAGATGACCGATCTTTTGATACTATTTTTGTCACTTCGGTTAGAATCATAAAAAAAAAAACTTGTAAAACGATGACTCATACTATACGCAGCTATTAAAACTCTTTAAACTGTACGTATCAGTAAAAAGCGTGTATAGAACCGCTATATTGACCCTAGTACACAATTAAACAGCATATCACAAGAAATAGAGCCTTTGCTATTTTTAGCTTAAAACGTTAAATCCTAATCAACGAAAATATCCCCATGACATAAAATTTAAATTTAAATCCATCATAAAATCTACGAGAAATAACTAAGCAATTCTGCTCCGAGGGTGTTCGCCTGCAATTATATCTTAAATGCCCGAGGATAGAACGAGATCGGTCAAAAAAGCATTACGCAATTTTCAAGAGATGAGGGGGTAGGGGAGAGTGTGAGGATCAACGCGCTTCAGGAACATTAATTCGAAGTGATCCAGCGTACAACCACAGCTTATAGGTATATACATACATACATACATATATACACACACACAAAGAGACAAGCCACGTGACACGACTCGCGCACCCACCAACCTACCTATATCACGTTACAGTCGATTTTTACTTCTCGACTCAGCAAACGTGTCGGCAATCTCGTACCTTTCGGCTTTCTCTCTTTGTCTCTCTTTCTTTTCTTCTCTCTGTGGTTCGTCTCGATTTATCGTATGGGTTATTCGACTTGCGGTTGGGTTGTCACGAATATTTTTTTTTCTTTTTTTTTTTTGCGAAGAGTGAGGCAGACATATGTGTGTAACGGGATCTAACTTGGTCTGATACGACCTTCCTTGAATCTTGAGAATTGTATGAACGAGAGAGAGAACTTGGTTTTATAAACGTATGCGCCTGTGTGGTTTGTGTATACACTGAATAAAACATGGTTATGATAATCTAGCGGCTGATTCGGAATTTACATTGTAGTTTCCATTCGTATCTATATATAAACACGAATGTTTGTATCCTTTATTTACAAACTACGATTTGATAAGAATCTTGGTTATATCCGAATAAGATTTTATATGTATGGTATCAGTATTAAAAGTTAAGTTGAAATTTTTTCTAGTGATTCTTTTTTTTCACTTTTAATTCGAGATAAATTACCAATTAAAACCGGTTCACGTTCGGTAATCGAAGATAAAAACCACCATACGCGCTTGGTACCGCTCTATATTTATTTCGCACGAGTTCATTGTATTTGTTTCTTGATTTTTTTCCCATGCACAACCAAGCGCATACTCTAAACGCTCATCCCAACGTAGAATAAAAAAAAAAAATCAAAAGAGAGGGAAAAAAGTGGCAAGAGTTGGAGAAGGGGGTATCCGTCCCCCGACGTGTGTGAAATTTCACGCGACTCGTGTATATATATGTATGTGCTGCTGCGGGATATGTGCTGAGCGAGGCTTTTGGCTTTTGCGAATTCGCGTGCGCGCATACGCGGCCAATTTGTTTGCTAGGCGTTTATTTGAGCGGGGCTTGAGCATTTGAAAAAGAGAGAGGGAGACAGAGCATCCTCTGATTTTTTTTCTTTTGTCTTTTTTTTTTAACACTCATGCTTTTTGCCTCTTTTCACGAGTTCTGATTCGTCAATCGTGTGTATGTTATATGCTGGCTGGCACTGAATATGTCGATGTACAAAATTGTGCTTTTTCAAAATTATATTTAGCTGAATTTTCCAGCAACGAATCTCTCGAATTTAGCATCTGTTTTATCGCGTTATTTTAAATTATCACTCCACATTACTGGAAAAAAGAGGAGATGATTACTTATTGTTCGTAAATGTATATACGTGTATATTTGGGTTCCTTTAAACCAAAAACTGAAATGATCACTGGGATTTTCGGATAAAAATAATCCCAGGCTTATTTCAATACATACGCAAATTGCAATGAACGACAAGTGGCGGAGGTCCACGTAAATTTTGTACGTAAACGTTGAAACGTTAAGCACAGAGTAGATTATAACTTGGCTCACTCGCTCGCTTGAAACTCGAGATTATAAGCATGTCATTTAAATTATATGGTCCGCACGTGTCGTAAAGTTACAGACCACGAATAACTAAATAATCTGATAAAACTTCGTAGTACGAAATGCCTCTTACATACGGCACCCGGTATATGAGTACTATAGCTACTACTATTACTATACTGTTGGACTCTACTGTGTCCTACTCTTGAAATTTATTGAAATTTAAGTTTCGTGCGTTAATAATTCGTGAAGTAGATGCACCAGATACTATTGACTTAAATTTATAACGAATATAGTATGTAGGTACATTGTTTAACAGTATCATCACTTTATTTCGCCTAAAGCCAACAATTCAAATGAAAAATTCATTACAATATTCAAATTCACCCCCCAAAAAAAAAGATTGAAAACACTGTCTACATTTTCATAATCTCATATATGTGTATATCAAACAAAACAATATCTCATTTTTTACGCCATATAACAACGTAAATACACACACACACACATATAATATCCTAGCCGCAATCCAAGCAAGCATATCTCTCTTCTCATACTTATGCACAACACACACACAAAAATAATTTCTCTCTCTTTTTCTACTCTCGCCTCTACGGTTCACAGAGAGCCCACCCGAGATGTACAAATGTCGCCTGGAGCGACTGCGTCGCGTCAGCCAACTTGCAATCGGCCCACATCGCGCAAGCAAGATATAGTAGGTATATAGGAAGGGGGAGAATAAGAGGAAAAGAGACAGAAACTCAAGACTCGCGGCAATTTTCGCGCTTACGCTCATAGTATAGTATAGTATATATCTATCTATCTATCTATCTAGCAGTATGTGTATGTGTATGTGTGTATGTATCTCGAATGCAGCTCGAAGGAACAAAGCACCGGCTGTGCCTTATACCCGAATGCGCTCTTGTCTTGCAATTTCTTTCCTTCTCTCTTTTGAGATATGTTCTTTGCACAGACATTCGAGAGTGAGAGAGAGAGAGAGAGAGAGAGAGAGAAAAAGGAAGTCTTTTTAGGAAGGAGGTTGGATATATGAGTGAGATGTTTCATGTGACTGTTGTATGGAAGCTGTTGAATATTTGGGACACACGAGATGCTGTGTTTGTGTATTATAGGGCAGAATATAACTTTAAAAGTGATGATTTAGTGGGAAATAAGAAAGATAATCTCATTTCTTCTTTTTTAATGATTAATTTTTGCCGACGATTAAATTTTTTTTCATTTAAATTATCATGAGTCGAATTGAAAATTGTTTATATTATTTTATTTTCTTGAATATTATTTTGTCTAGCATTTTCTTACTCGTTCGTTATACATCCACTCAACACTTCGGGCGTATTACACGATACTCGAATTATGATAGTATATAGCATATTCTGTCTCTAATTACATTGCCCATTACAGCAATGCTACTATATACTGGAAGTTCAAGTTACTGTAATATCTCCTCTCAGTTAATATATCTGTACTTAGCTATTGCAAAGTTGGATATACATCTATAATAATACCTAAAGCCAGCATAAGCACATGCCACAAATACTTTAGTTCAAAAATATAATTTTCATATTTCAATTTAAATCAAATTCCCACCCACTCAGTCTGGTATTCTCAAACTCACAAATCATCATACATACTCTCAAAAAAAAATCCCCTTCACCATAGTTGAAAAAGAAACAAAAAGCCATCTGTGCGAAACCCAACATAATCGCAATATTCCCCTTCTCACTCACCAAGGCATTTTAGCAAACTCCCCCCCACCATACCAAATCATCTCCTTGATCATTATACAGAGCCCACACTCTCTTCAGAACAAACGAGGGCGGACTGAATAATGGGCTTGCACACTAGTAGGCTATAGTACATATAGATATGTACGCACATTGCCGTTGCTACTGCTTGCTGCTACCACATCTATATACAGCAAGTACGGGTAATATATCGCGCGAGCGCTCGAGGGTGGGCAGTTGTGTAGTAGCAACATCACGCGGCGTGTGCGCAGTAGCTTGGGCCGCTCGCTCGCCATCATCCGGCGTGTCGCGTCTGCGGGTCTGATGCATAATGCACACTACTGCCTCAGCTCAGCTCAGCTTGCCTTGCCTGCTGCTCCCCATTACATCTCAAGAGCAAGAGAGAAGGAGAACTCCATGCACACACACACATCGCGCATGTATTATGAATGAACAGTCGCGTTCTCTCAGCTTCTGCTCTCCCTCACCCTGTCCCTATATCTGTCTGTGTATGTACGTATGTGTACCACTGACCCCGCGACAAGGATGACGACGACAACGCTGTGCTTGCGAGTACCACGTAGTGAGCTCACCTATACGATTGTACTCCCTGGACCAAGAGGTGCTTTCTCTACGTGTGTTCTCTAGCTTTGTCAACCATTAACTCTACTATCGGCAAACTCCCTTGCTATCTTGCTATCTATCTGTCTCCATCTCTGTCGGTCTTCGTTGTCTCATGGACTTAGGTGCTTGATGTGTTTGATTGAACGCTATACATGTATGCCTGATGCACTAGAGCAACACAGCTCGTCAGTCTTTTTGAGAATGACTAAGATAAAAGATGATGATGATGATGCGGGAAAAAAATTTAATTGTAATTGGACCAGGGTAATTGTTGAGAGAAAGAAACTTGGCGTGGGTATGCTGCAATTAGGAATATATTTTTAAATTGAGGCAAAGGAGAGAGAGAGAGAGAGAGAGAGAAAGTGAGTGAGAGTATAAAGAAGTGGTCAAAAGAAGAGCAATTCCTTCAACGATGTGCTTGTAGGGTCATCAACGAGCTATCTCTTCAAGCTCTCTTCCCATCACCCTCTGACTTCGTTTCTTTTTTTCTTTTTCTTTTTTATTCCACTTCGTTTCTACTTGACGAATGGAACGCGGCTGTCCGGACGTAGCGCGAACCCATTTATAAAGACGTAAGACGGGGAGTATTAAGAGAGAAGGGGGAGTAGGAGGAAAAAGAAGAAGAAGACGCACAAAAAAAAGCTGTGAACGCACGTGTCGCGAGAAAGAGAGAAAAAAAGGAGAGGAGAATTTGCGGGTATATACGCGCGTCTTCGCACGACTGGCTATACATTATTCAAGAGGCAAGCAAGCGCCGTGCTATGTCGTGTATGTCTTTCAGACTATACGAGAGAGAGAGAGAGGTTCATTCGATATGTGTGTGCTTCTCAGGGCTTCTTCTTCTTCTTCTTCTTCTTCTTATTTTCCTTCTACTACTACTCGATCGACACTCGACGCGTGTCCGGACGTTTACCTACTTAATGTTCTGATGCCAATACTGCATCAAGCAGGAATTTTTCTTCAGGGTTTATTATAGAACGATTATATTAATTCTAAAAAAAAATATTAATTTTATTTTTACAAGAAACAAAAAAAATGTGTTATCATTATTTACTGAATAATTTATAGTTTCATCGGTAGCGATAGAAGTGAGTTCTAGAATATCTCGTTGAAAAATCTATTTTCAATTTAGAGAAATGAAAACGCTTGGTAGGAGTACTACTAGAGATATCCTATCGCACGTCGATTTTGCGTCAAAGGATTCTCGCGTATCGAACAAACCCGATATATATCCGAAAATTGCCAAACCACTTGAAAGCTCCTCTTCAAATGTGAGAAGAAGCAAGGATCAATTCTCATCAAACATATACTATCCACTTGTACTCGCGTGGATGGAAAAAAAAGTACTCGACGAAAAAAACATAGTTCACTCTTTATACTCTCTCCAATACACACAACTCGTAAGAATCATCGATGCGTAAATTATGAATGACCAAAATTTTTCGGTCACAGCCTAAGGATTACTTCATCCGTTATATATACATAAAACAACTACACTATAAGCTGACGAAGCCAAAAGATTTTTCGCACTCACGCTCCATCGCGCCCCTTCTTCTCGTTTTCTCACTCGTTTCTCTCCTTCTTCTTCTTTTTTGCTCTTCTCAAACTTCTCTCACACTTTTTTCTGCTTCTTTTTTGCTTCTACACCAGCAGCTGGAGCGCAAAACGTCGCAAGACTTTTACTTCAACATACGTTCATGCGATGCTTTCTTTTTTTACTCTTGATTTTGCTCGTTTCTCGAGCGCCTGAGCTTGATTGATACGGCCTTCAAAAGCTCAGCCAACTACGTTTTCTTTTTTTTTTTTTAAATATTAGATCATTCTACTTGAAATTTAAAAATTGGCAGTTAAATTTAAAAAAATGTCAATTTGCTTAAAAAAAATGAGTATTAAGAATAATAAAATTAATTGAAAATACCGAGACAATACCAATCAATCTTCCTTCCTCTCACCATTCAAAATATTCCCATTGAATTCATTTGCTTATATTTCTTAGAAATTGGCAAAGCGAAGATTTCGTGGGAGGCAACGACCCCATAGCAAGAGAAAAAGAGAGAGAGTAAGTGAGATCGTCGGCATAGCGAAGATATATAAGCAGCAGGAGCATCATCGCGCGCGTCTCAACGCCTCCTCATTGTTTTTTGTCTGTCTCCTCTCTCTCTCTCTCTCTTGAATACAAGGGCTTGCATGTTACTTATACTCTCCATAAAGCAGCCACATCGTTTTTCTCTACTCTCCTTCGTCGCGGCCGGCGGGTCTGCTTTACCTCCTCTTTTTATTACCCGGTGGCTATTTCAGGCACGCGTACCGCCTTTTGCGCGGTATAGGGTACATATAAACGAGTCCGAGGAGCGACACGCAAAACGGGAGAGTTTGCGAAAGAGGACTTGAAAGATAAAGAGAGAAAGAAGTATAAGAGCATGGGAAAAATGTGGTTTGATAGCAAGGCCACGTGGTTGTATGCTGCGTTCACTAAAATTTGTACGATCCTCTAGTAAAAGAATGATAAGATGTGAATATGACCCCCTGATTTATTCGTATTGTAAAAAATACAAGATCTTATTAAAATATGAGAAAATATAGGTATATAAGCAAGAGTAAAACAACTTTGCTAAGCGATCTCAATTATGATAGGTTTTAATATTACGTTGAAGAGGAATATAGATAAATGTACGCTTCTGTCGGTCGGTTGGTCTCACTCGATGATGCATTTTGAATAAACAAAAAGAAGCATTGAATTCGAGCAAGCAAAAGGATTATCAAGAGGCGCCTCCCCTCTGTATATGAGACTGTTGTATATGTATATAATACGCATAAATCATGCAAAACACAGTTCTAGAAAAACGATCGCCTTAACGCCACGCTTTCAATTCAAAACTTGAAACTTTAAAATTCAAAACAGCATACGACTCTTTATATATATATATATAGTCTGAACAACATTTTGGCGCCACATAGGTATAGGGATTTACAAAATTCGTATTCTTTGCAGAGACAAAGAAATAGAGAGTTAAAAAAAAAGAGAATGAAAGTAAGCGACATTAAAATCGATTGAGATGCAAACGATAATCATGTATATGCACTTACTCATATTACGAACTGATATTTACAACTGGTTTGATTGATTTAAATCGAATTCGTATAAAAAATTAATTTTCCAACCGCAGCTGAAAACTTTGCAATCCTCTTCTCGAAGTGCATCTTACTCGCAAGTCGCGTTTATTAAATCTCGATTAAACAACTCAGCACTGCAACTTTGTCTGATCGTATACCATCTCCTCCCCATACATGCACACATACATACGTCCCTACATTGGCTACTGAAAGTCCGCATTATACAATCAAAAGCGATTCATCCAACTGGCCGAGTTCGACCATCCACGTCGTTGGAGTGGAAACTGACTCGCTTATAGATATATATAGATATAAAATTTGATTTGCATAAAACGGGATGTGTTCAAGCGCATTTATCTATACTGATTTTCCATTGTCCTTTTTATTCAACTGATAATAAAATCTAATTTTATCCTGTCACCTACTTATAACCAAAGGTGATGATCTATCGAATTTATCATAAAAAAAAAATAATAAAATAATCATTTCAAATGTCAAACTAAAACTAATAGCATCGTAATCACTAACAAATATCACGATGATTAATACACATTACGATCTTACGAGGAAACCCTTCGATCTACTCTTGCTATACTTTCCAAAAGTGAAATAGTCTATCAAAGTGAGAGAGAAAGAGATAAAGATAGTCCGATCACGAACTGCCGAACAAATCAGACGCCTATATATAGGTACATATATACATATATAGGCAGAGAGAGAGAGAGAGAGAGAGAGAGAGAGAGAGAGAGAGAGAGAGTAAGTCAGAGAGCTGGGCAATCGGAAATCCGTAGCCGCCGTTAAACTTCTAGGAACTGCATTGCCGAGATCGCAAACTTATCGGGCATATCGAAGGTACAGAGAAGGGTAAAGGGGGGGCCAAGAAGTACGCTGAGCTTCGATATCGCGATCTCTCGCTCATATACATACATAAAGCTGAGGAAGGGAGAGAGATGAGAGACGACGACGACTACGACGTAGAGATGAAGGGATCTGAAATTCCAACTCTATACGAGTTGGCTCGAAGATCAATACAACGTACCTACATACAACTCTGCAATGTGTATACATAGAGAGTGGAAGGGTTACGATGCGGTTCAAGGATGAGGGGGGGGGGGGTGTCCCTATATGTATTACCTGTACACTCTGCTTGTTTTGGGATTATCTCGCACCTGCAGCCTTGTGGATGATGTGTGTGTATGTCTATGTGTGTATGTATGATCGATCTAAGAGCCAAGAGGATTACCTGATTGGTTTTATGTTGTGTAGAGAGCAAGTGTGATTGACGAGCATCCTGATAGATAGATTGCTCTTGTTGTTATTGTTGTTGTTGTTGTTATTGTTGTCGTCATATATGTATGTAGGTTGTTTGGTTCGGTAACAATTTGTAACACGCTTGGTACCGCTATCTCATTCGCTATTTTTGATAAAATTGATTATTTTTTATATTTTACGTCAAGTATATCTCTATACCTTGGAAAATCTCACGATATTATCGGACTTGACAAACTTCTTGATCCTTCGAGTTATAAAATATTCATCTCATTTTCTTTTTCTTCTTCTTTTTTATTTTTTAGTAATATTCGATTATTCCAAAAAATTTAAAAATCTTCCAGATTAAAAGATTAAAAACTTTTCGGAAAATCGTCGATGCTGAATCCGTAAATTTTAAAGGAAAATCCCAACTTTAATAAATCCTATTCTTATAGCTATATATACCAGTATCCAAAAGCTAAGATTAATAAGTCTTCGTTATTAATCTTACGAAAACTGAATTGGAGCGTAGTACACACCACCGTAAATCTCGTGCACAAATCTCCTAGGAAGTATAATTTCAATTTACATTCAATTAGGGAAGTGTGCCCGTCAAATATTATACCCGAAACAGATAACTAAAATGGTTGAGGTAGATACAGGATCTTATCTAGTTTGAAATCTTGGACGTTGAACGATAAGGATAGATATTGAATTCGATTATTTAGTACTGCTTGGGTACTAAGCTTTTATCCAAGTTCACGATTTGCAGGTGTGTCGTGTACCAATAAGCCCTAGAGATTAACCATAATGTTGTATCACGATGTCAACCTGTAAAGATATTACAATACATTTACTATATAGATTATGTATCAGTATTGATAGAATTATTAAATTATGTTATTAATTCAATTATAAAATTATCATGATAATGTATCGTTTGTTGTCACATTACGTATAAGGCAGGGTTTACATTTGAGTGCACTCTAATCCTTAGTATCGTGTGTTAATATCACAAAGTTCAGTTGAAGAAACATCTTTTGTGTATAAATATATATATATATATAGTCCAAGAGACTTGGTGACATGGTAGGATTATCTTGGTATTAGATCTCTCTTCAACTTCTACAATGACTAAGTTAAGTAAGCATCTTTTCTCTCGCTCTTACTCTCCTGCAAGTTATTCATTTATATATATTCATTATACGGTATTTATCTCTTTGGGCCAAGAAAGCGTTAG
The DNA here is from genome assembly GCA_030522805.1 of Leptomastidea abnormis. Classification (NCBI taxonomy): domain Eukaryota; kingdom Metazoa; phylum Arthropoda; class Insecta; order Hymenoptera; family Encyrtidae; genus Leptomastidea; species Leptomastidea abnormis. The sequence goes on along the minus strand of JAPYZE010000169.1, from coordinate 11,352 downwards.
CATAGAGCAAAAGTTTGATTTTATCGAATTTAGCCAAGTCTATAGAGTTAAACTGTTTGTGTGTGATAAAAGATCAAGTAGTTTTTTTATTTTTATTTTTGTTCAAATAGTAGGTATAGATTAAGTACTGGATTTTCAAAATTTGTGGTAGAATAAATCGTCGTAAAAAAAAAATTTGTCGTCCAATTATAGAAATTAGCCGCCAACGCCTGTGTGATAAATGAATCCACGCTCTATTTAACACGTGTGATTCCGCTCTAGTGAATCTTTGGAAATTCTGGTTGTTATGGCATAACAGCATTTCTCTTATTTAAAAATTAATTTTAAGATGCTAAATTGCCTAAATAGTTTTTTAAATATTCAAGTTTTTTTATTCTGTCCAAAATTAAAAGTTATTTATTTAAAAATATATTAATCTTTATTTAATTTATAAAATTCTAATAAAACAAATCCATAAGAAATAAAAAATTCTTGTAAATTTTTTATTATTGCAAATAGATATTCATCGTAAGTGTATAAGATAAAAATTATCCTAATCAAATAATACAAAGATAAACTAAAAAGAGAAAGAGAGGCGTGGCGTAAATTTCAGTTCATTATGCAGTAAGTCTATTATTAGCTTCACGCAGCAAAGTTTAAAAGTACACACTATAAAGTTACTATATAATGGATATATAATACAACAATGGGGATAACAGTTGAAAAATTTTAACAAAAGTTTCAACTTGCTATGTATATGCAAGATTAATTTTCCTATATTAAAATTCCGTTATAAAGTGGCAATAAGTCTGTAACCATTAATTTATAATTATATAGTCATGTTAAATCCTTGAACAATGTCTATATACCATAAAAATTTATAATTAAACCATTAAAAAATTTTTCATCTACTCTTTAACAAAAGAAAATAATTCAACAAAAGCTTTAAAACCAATAAAAAACATAAAAAAAGAAAAGAAAAAAATCGCATAAAAAACAACAATTAATCGGCATTCCCTATGAACGAAATCAAAATCGACAAACAAGCAAAGCAAGAGTAGAAAACGAACGGCATCCTCTCTTTCTATAGGTAGGTATACAGGGTATGGGGAAAAGACGTGGAGTAGCGACGATAAATTAGCCCAATAACCCGCGGAGAGCGCTAAGCATCCCGAGAAAAAGGAGAGACAGACAGAGAGAGAGAGAGAGAGAGAGAGAGAGAGAGAGAGAGAGAGAAAGAGAGAGAGAGCTGCTGCTGTTGCTGCTGTGGCTGCAGGCTCTGTAAGACGTATCGAAAGAGGAAGGAGGTAGAGGATAGCAGTGAAGAAAGAAGAAGAAGGGGTAAAGGGATACCTACAACCAGAGAACGAGCGCGCAGCTCTACAGCAAGGAGTAGTATAGAAGGAGGAGGAGGAGCCGTTGTTCGGTTAGGAATGTCTCTCGGTCGTTTATATACCTATATATACACATACTGCTCTTGCCCACTCACGTATATATAAATATATGTGAGTGTGTATATGCACACGTGCATCGTTCGCTCGCTGCACATAGGGAAAAGATCGGAGTTGGAGCGCGACGTTGGCTGGAGCGCACACACACATATCAAGCAAGCATGGCAGCAGCCGCGCCACAACATACAAGCACATACAGGGGAACACTCAACGCGTTTCACTCTCCTCCTCAGTTCACTCTCGCTTGTCGGCGTGCGTACATGCATGTGTATAATATATAGTAGGTATAGTTGTGCGGCCGTATGGTTGTTGCGCGGCGCGAGACCAGCTCATATCACATCGACCGCGTGTGCGCTGATCATATACCTACTATACACATATCGGTTGTTTGACGGGTCGCTCGGCTTATATACTTCGATTCGCCTTAGGCTGGTATATCCCGTGGATCTTATCTCTTATCACTGTTATCGCTTTTTGTATGTGTACATGTGTGGGTGTGTATGTTTAAGGGGGTGGATGTCAGCGATAAAATTTTCTGTGACAGCTGACTGATACTTTTGTGATATATTTATTTTTTTTTACAATTTTTTTTTATATTTATTTTTTTTTACGATTTTTTTTTTTTTTTTAATAATTCTGTAGTTTTTTTAATCTGTTAATTTATTTATTTATTTTTTACAAAAAAGAAAGAAATTTCAAATATTTATGTAAAGAACCTTTAATATCTTTCATAATTAAACATCTCTTAAAGACTAATTTAAGACTCCTGCGTGCATTCAACTGCACTATCATCATCTAAAACTTTAAAAGTAGAAGAAAGTTCTTGAATTAAATTAAACATACATAACCCACTTATACATACAGGTATACTCACACACACACACACACACACACACTCACAGAGTGACCACTTTAAAAGAACCAAATTTAAATTTTCAAAAGACTCGTTCTGACAAACGACTCCTTTATACATATCCTCATTCAAAGAAATGATAAATATAACTGGACCAACAACCTTTCTCCCACAAGACCTACGTAAACCTTAAAACTCGTTAAGAAAAACCAACTCCCAAAAAAAAAATTTCCCACTAATCTTCCTAACTAAACAAAAGTACATATCCCCAAGACAGCAATTCTCTTCGTCAAACTAAAACTCCTTTACGCGACAGTTTCACAAGTCCTTCTCCCCCAGCAAAACCACACATAGCTTCCTCTATAACCAAGTAGATTTTCCAACTATGTACCTTGAGTTGTGTCAAGTCGCCGCGGCAGCTGCCGGTCAGAGTTTCACCAGCCGACAATTTCCCAGCATCTCGGCGGACGCAGTCAGCCGCGTCTTAACACTGCAGGGAAGTGTCGGCTGCAGTGGCTCATTTGACCAACTCTCTCTCTATCGTTGCATAGAAGTAACTGAAGGATAAGGTATAGCTGGAGAACTTTAGCCGCGATGCTTTTGTGAAGTCGATGCTCGGGATAGGCTCGAATGAGTTTAAAGATGAGGTCGAGGACTGATGCGAGATAAGGAAGGATATGCTACTACCGGACAGTGCTATTGCGATGTGGGTAGTGAAACAGGTGCGCAGTGTAGTGAAGCGCTGGATTTAAGTGAATTTGTGAGTAATAAAAAAATAAGCAAAATGGAATTGGTGAACGGAGGACAGATTGAGATGCTGTCGCGGCGCAGCATCATCATCAAGGATTCGTACGATGCGGATGAGGAGGAAGACGAGAGTCGTGATGAGTCGGACAGGAGTTCGCTTAAGATCGATCTGTCCATGGCGGAGCAGTTTTACTACGAGGTCATCTCGTCTTTCCAAAAGGAGGAGGTAGTCTATTTTCTTTTTTTTTTTTTATGCGACCTTTGACCTACACTTGTAAGATGGTATCGTAGGAGTTATAATAGTTTATGGATCAATCATTATTTGATTAAATTATTTAAATTATTTATTTTTAAATGAGTAAGCAAACGACAATATTATTTAGAACAAAAATATAATTGACCTAATTATATTGAATTTCATTTTAATACAATTACAACGTGATGAGATTAGCAATAATAATATTACATGTAAATGTTATTTCCAAAATTATTTTATCAATATTGATAAATTTGATTTTGTGCATATGGTTATTTTTCAATATAAATCCAGTCGGAGTCATAATATCCGAAAATCTTTGAAATTGCGACGAGGTGCTTATTTTAACCACAGTCGCAGAAATAAGATCAATGAATTACAGTGCGCTATATTTAAACCTCTGTGGCATGCCTCTCTTTTTCTCTCTCTTTCACTCAAGCTTACTGCTTTTATAACGTTTTATTACTTTTTCCTGCTGTGAGTATATATATATATATATATAGTATAAGTAAGAAATATTGTTTTTTCATTTTATTTACGTATGGTAAGGTATATAACTTAATGATTATATTATGCGCTACTATTTAATCTTAAATGAAATAATTAGCATTACCGGAAACTTATCTTTATTTAATTCGCAGTTTTAAAGAGACTTTTTAGATAAGCAAATATAAACATAATCTAGAAATCATTTTTAGTACTATCAAACCATTATAACAATTACTCCAGATGCACTAAAAATAATAAGATGTAGTATATAGATTTCGTAGACTCAGAGCTCGTACTCTCACCAAATCCTACAAAAATACGTCTGACCTGTATTCGCGAGAGAAAGAGAGAGAAACTCGCATTTTCACAAGAGCATAGAGAGTCTAAATAGTAAAAAAAAAAGTCAACAAAAGCATGCCCAAAAACTTCTGGCTCGCAAACTTTAAATACCCACGCGGTCGGGCTGAAAATTCATTACGCCTCCACAGGTTTAGTGAGTATGTATATATATAAGAGCAGCTCATTCACTAGTTCATCTCTCAACCGCAAAAGCCGAGCGTTGGTAAAAAAAACGACCTTTCTCCCTCCATGCACCAAGCCAAGCCCTTACTTTCGCGTAAATTCAGGAAGAAAATAAAAAAAAAAAAGCGAGTTTTCGGGGGCGGGCGTTTGAAAATCGAGAAGCACAAGGCAGCGGTGCATTAACCTCGTCTTTCTCTCTCTCGTAGGCGCAGCGGAACGGGAGCGCGAAGGCAAACCAGTTTTCTTGCCTCGACATGGCCGAGAGCTTATTGAGAACGACGTTTACGTGTTGCCGAAAATCCAGTTACTCCTTCGATTAATCGTCCTATTTTTCTTTTTCTTTCTATCGATATACGTGCCTGATTGAATTTAAAAGAGAATCCCATCAAAATCTGTTTAACTTACAATACGTCAAGTATTAATGAAAGCTCAATTTCTTAAACTGTTTAACAAACTTACACTATAAACTAGAGCACTTATATAGAAAGTTGGAATTTTTCATGCATAGTAACTTAGTAAGTAAGGTATATAAGAACATTAATTTGCATAGCATCGATAAAAGTAGCCCTGCTAATTAACACTGAGAACGAGAAGTACCGGTTTCTACTCTATCCTGCAAGTATAGCCTATACTGCAGATAAAATTCTTTTCGCAAGTTCGCAAGGATCGGCTCGACGCACGAGCTTTCTAAATGTCGAGTGTAACGGTTTCTTTGGTTCCCATTGAGGGATGCAGACGAAAAAATTTCATTAGTTGAATTCGTGGACAAAGAGGATATAGTAAGAGAGAGAGAGAGAGAGAGAGAGAGAGAGATTCTTGAGAAACAGCACTTCCCAATTACTTTAGCCACGAAATTCGTCGAGCGAGCCCGCAGTGTATAAAGATTGTGACTCACGACAAGAGATGCTGGGAATTTTGACGCGCGTGTCAACTTTCAGATACTCGGTTCTCGACCTCTTTCGTAATATAAAGCGGACACTCGTAGATATTGTCTAGCACATTTCTTTGAATATACTCTTCGTATTTTCTTGTACATTATATATTTTAACTGTAACAACATCTTTCAAGCCCTTCTAAATCCCATCATATATGTATAACCTCTTCCATCTCATCAAATTTATAGAACACGCGTAGGAATAAATTTTTACAACACTTCTTTTACGACTTCTAAGTCAAAGTACGGATCGCCATAAAAAAAAGAAGAAAAAAAGGGAAAAGCACACACTTTATCGTCCCACACGCGCATCCCATCGTCTTTCTCAACGAGCAATTCATCCAACCTACTACTACTACTATTACTACTATCCCAGTAGCTTTTTCCAAACTCAAACTTTTCCCGCAAAAAAAAAGCTTCACGCGACCGTAGTTTAGCCCGTAAAAACCGTCACGGTAAGAAGAAAAAATAAAAAGAAGAAGAGCAAAAAGCATGTCTTCTCGATCTTCCTCGTATTTATCAAACGTAAGCTTGGCTGGAAGTAAGAGTGGCGATTGCTATCTCGTAAAAAGGACCCACCGTACAAGCGGAATAGAACTTCTCAAAGCGCGTAGAGAGAGAGAAAGAGAGCAAAGAAGAGCAAAATCCAAGGGATTAAGAACCTGTCGTCGATGTCGTCACCTTCGACCGTACGTGACATGCGTCGAAAGGAAAAAAAAGAAAGAATCTCTCCTTTTTCTTCGTCTTTGCTTCCGTAGATCGGAAATCCGTGTTTAACCTTCCCCCCCATATAGCAGCAGCAGCTAGACCCTTGACAAAGACTCTAAGGGCTGGCTCATGTATGGCTTGACTCGAGTTCCTTTATACCAAAGATGCACGTCACTTTTTTTATTCTTGCTTTTAAGGTTTCCAGAGCTCTTGCATGTATGTATGTATGTCTGTGTCTTGTGTATACGCAAGTTTTCGCGCGTAAACAGCCGGTAACGAGATTATACACTCGCGATGCGTCGACATACACTACTCTCTCGTGCATATACTTCTTTTTCTTCTTCTCTTGTCCGTCTCTCTTTGAGTAAATGGTCTGTTATTTTGCGAGACTGGAAGAGGCAACGTGTGCCATATAGTGAGATAAAACGTACGTTTTTCCCTTGTGGTATTCAATTACGAGTCTTTAAGGTTACAGATTTTATGTCCAGTTATTTTCTTTCCTTTTTATTTATTTTTTTTTTTCAAACAAAATTTTTATTATGTTAATATACTCGATTTGTTAAATTAATATTCATCCTCTTTTATTCTTACAATAATAACTATTATTAGGCAGTTATTGAAATGAGGTTAATAGCATCAACAACAACGCAAATTTGCAATCTCTAGAGTATACCATATACAGTTTTCTTCACTTACATTTCTTCCCTTTCTCTCGGCTAATTTCGACTCCTCAATTAGTTCAATTCTCATTCCAACGCAGTTAAGAGCCAAAAAAAGGAAAAAAAAAATCAAAATTGCAAGCAATTAGCTTGGAAACGAGGCGAAAAGCTGGCTTACGCTCGAAAAAGCTTGCTCACATATATAAAAGTAGCGATATCCGCTAGAGAACAGTAGTTGTAGTAGTTGCGAATATATACAGGCGCGCTTTGTCTCGGCTCGATTCGCGTCCCTGAGAATCCGGAAATCGGCCGTCTCTCTAAAGAAGAATGTGTCCGAGTGTACTACTACCCTTCCCCTCCCCCCTTCTCCTTTTCTAAGTTCACTTCTCTTACCTTTCCGGAGTTCCGCTGCACTTGGCACTTTTACGGGCTATTCCGGCTTCCCTTCCGTTCAATCCGCTACGTATCGTTTAAGAGTACGAGAAAAAGAATGGTATGAGAGCAATTTGAGCCTTTCTCTCTCTACCTTCTGGAGGGTACGCGTGTACGTATACGCGACCCATTAAAGGATCCAGCAAGCAGCAAGAACACCGTCTTCTTCTTCGTCGTCGTCGTGCTCGCTGATTTCCGCAAGCTTCGATCGCTTCTCAGGCTTTTAGATTCTTTTAAAGGCTGACGAGAGAGAAATTGTGAGATTCCTGTAAAGGTAGCTTATTGCTATCGGAACTTGATGAAAATAAAAAAGTAAAATGCTTAATTGAAATGAATTGAAAAAGTATCAAGAAATTTCTTTTTTTTTTAAATTAAAATTTAAAAAATTTTCGAATTTTGTAGGATATGCATAAAGACTCGAATGACAAAATGCTTGATAAACATAATCAGTTGCTAAACGAGACGTTTTGATAAAAAAATTTGATTTGTACGAAAATTTGGTATCAAATTTTTATCCTTGATTTCGGTAAGATATCAAATTAAATATATATTCGCAGTGTTAATTTGATACACTTGCTGTTTCATATTTATAAAAATTTTTTTGCTTTATAAAGAAACTTATTATTTTTCAGAACAACTTGATGAATTTGATATCCTTCAATAATTTATGATACACACCTGACTATATTCTTTGAATTTTCAATTAATTTATCCAAGCTATAAAATCAATAAAATTTTTAATATAAAATATTTGATAAAATAAGAGGTAATGTTACTTATAAAACAAATTACAAAAGTTTCCTATAACAATATAATTTATAATTAAAAATTACGTCATCTATAAAAATATTCATCACACAAACTTAAATACTTCGATTATAAAAAAATCTTGGTCAAAACATACACGTAAAATCTGACAAAACAGTCAACATCCCAAAATACATAAATATCCTTGTTGACAAAACACTTGAATCGATTATTCAAACAAATGATATAGCACACCATCGTTTCTCTCACGCAACAGCAATCTCAACATCACGTCTCGTTCAAAAACGCACTTGTTGGTAAAAGACGAAGCATATATATACATACATATACCAACCAATACACAAAAAATCTTGCCATCACATCGTATCGCGTCGCGGGAGCGGTTCGACATACGAGAACCTCTTCAGAAAGTATGTATGTATGTATGTATGCGCGTGCAGCGATGCACATTTTTTTCCCTTTCCCTCTCTGGTGTGGCACGCCTCCTGACTCAGCTGATTTTTTCTCAACGCCTTCCTTCTCTTCCCCTTCTCCCTCTCTCTTTCTTTGGTTGGTAATCTCGTTAGAATGCGTAGCCGCCGCTCCTTTGTGCCCGGGTCTTCATATGTATAGGAAAAAAATCGAATACTTCAGGCAAGTGCATGCGCAAGTGGTTGTCTCTTCATTCGCGCTTGCGTTTGCAAAATTATTGACATCGCGTGTTTAAGCTTATTTGATGTTGAGAAGTTGCACTTGGTAACATTTGGTCACAATGCAAAATCGATGCGATGAGTCGTTAATTTGGCGAAAGTATGTTTATGATTATTATTTTTTTTATTTATTTATTTAAACAAGACAGATTATCGCTATATGTATATATATGAATATACTCGACCTTATTTACACTCTGGACAATTTATCGCTGACACTTTGAGCTTCCGTTTTTCGCGGAAGTGCCAGCTGCACTTGCTTCCCCCATATTACGATAGCGGATAAAAATAATAATCGAGCTATCATTTATCAAAATTCTTTCTCTTGTACTTACGAGAGATTCCAGGTAAAAAGTATCTTTAAATTTCATTCACATACTTACAAAGAAGCCTCTTATAAATTAAGCACTTAGAATTATCACTTTTCAACGTTAATCATCCGATTAATTTTTGATTACCCTAATCTCCATAAAAAAAAGACCCTATAACGGAAGCCTTACTTTCCTTTGCCAACAGTTCTAACCACATTAGCGTGAGTCTGACGCGCCACATATATACAGTCAGTTAATAATTGCAGTAAGAGAGAGAGAGAGAGAGAGTTCTGTTTTAGTAGCACGTAGTTTCGTTAGCAACCTACCAAAGAGTTGACACCTATATATGCCCTACTAGGTACATACACAGACACGCACACGCACACATTTGGTACGTATAGTAGACTCATTAGCACCAACTGCGACAATAAGGACCGCGTAATTTCCAGGCTGCTAATTGACAGCGTTATACTACTGTAGGTATGTGTGTATGTGTACCTATATGTGTTACTATAAAATTAGAGAGATGTGGTCCTGTCTATGGTAATGCCAAAGCAAGTTGGGCTTTCTCTTTCTCTCTTATAATATGTCTGAAATTTATATTAGTTTTTCTTTTGATCTTTCAGGAGCTTTCTAGTCATATATTTATGCGTCGATCTATAAAGTTTTTTGGATATCTTTATCTTAATTTAAAAAAAAAAGAAAAATCTTCTAGAATAGATGAAAGAGAAAGAAAATTCCTTGTCACTTATATACTTATATAGAGGACGTATTTGACGAATCGAAGTCATTGGCCGGCTCTTCTTTTTTTTACGAGGCGCGATAAGCTCAGAGCCATAAAAAAAAATAACTCCAAGAACCTTGGCTTCTGTGTGTGCTCGTAAATATGAGACGAGTATAGAGAAGGCATCATATCTCAGGGTTATATATATATATATATATATATATATATATAAGCGATAGCAAGAAGTTCGTTAAGCTTGACAGTGTGGTGGTGGAAGCAAGGAGTCAAATACTATTTTTCTTCTGATAATAGCATGGTAGACCTATTATTGGACGATCATTATAAAATAAGTCCTGGCGATTATCAAACCTCACATCACACCTTGTAATATTACTTTAAACACAACCATTACATCTTCATAAAACACGTTAATTTTCAAAATTCCCTATTGTCATTGCCTTTTGTTTATCACCAACCATATATACTCACATTCTATTAATTTACTTCTATATACATAAACATACACATCGATCGTATACTATATGGTAATAAACCGTGTCTCTCCGTACAATAGCGGATTTATATATCGCAGAAGAGAGCAAAACTCTCTTTATATACGTGTATGTACATATAATATGCGTGTCGAGGAAACGGATGCAGTACATTCACAATCACGCAGTATAGTAGTCGTATAGTAGTAATACGCACAATAATGAATGGAAGAAAAAAAAAGTTGGACGATCGGCAAAACAAACGTGCCCTATGAACACAAGAGTCCAATAAGACCGCTAATTCATACCAAGAACTGCTCTCTCTCTCTCTCTCTCTCTCTCTCTCTCTCTTTCGCTCATATGGTTTTAAGAGTGATATCGTTTCTCATTCTCTCTCGTCGCGGCGACTTCCTTATTCCGGGCACGCCGCGACTGATGCATAAGTCACGCCCGCGCTTCGAGGGTCTATATAATGCTATATAACATCAGCAGCAGCAGCAACGGCAATATGGTACTGTATGCTTTGATTGCTGCAAGCCCAACGGCCGTTTCTCTTTCTATCTCTCTCTCTTTCTCTTCCTCGAATTAAATAGAGCGCAGCTCTCTGTATGCATACATACATACACACCCATACTATATTATGCTGGGGCACAGCCTCTCAGTAAGTAATGCGAGTTAAAAGGCCGAGCGAAACCGGAGAAGCATCGCCATACATACATACATATACATAAAGCAGAGAGTGCGCATTACGCGAAAGAGTCGCGAGTATAACATATAGTACATAGGATAGGGAACTGAGAGTCGTTGAATTTTGCATTTTGCCGACTGCTGTGTCTGTGTACCTAATATACTTATATACATCCTATTAAACCAAAGAGGCGCCTGTGTTTGTATGAATATAAGGATAGATCAACCACTTTTCCTCTAAAACTATATTCCTGTTGCTTTCACGCGATTTTGAAAGGCGAAATTTAGCCTGGCTTTATCTTGATGTCCAGTGGACGAAGTCTTTGCGAAATAAAAAAATAAATAAAGAATTAGACATTCGTTTCTTTATATACATATATAGTATACGCGCAGAGTTGAAGTGATAAAGCTTTCTTGACGCGTTAGCGCGCGCGCGACTTTCGAATTTCCATCGCGTGACTTTCTCTAATAAGTTAAATACATATATATGTGCATGTGTGTGATGTCTATGTACCTATATATATATATATATGCCGTAGCTTATCGAAATTCGATTTCGTATCATTTGGACATCGGTCAGTTGCATTGGCGGTGCTAAACGGTTATCTGATGAAAATACCCGTTAAAAACTAATATCCTGCGTAAATATATA